>CAIGQZ010013813.1:1160519-1174450 GCA_903798205.1 Danio tinwini
TGTGTGTGTGTGTGTGTGTGTGTGTGTGTGTGTGTGTGTGTGTGTGTACTGGACTGACCCAGGGCAAGCACAGTGATGTTTGCTTGTCTCCTCCAAAAACTTCTGCATGGCATGATGTTCTGAACGTTATAATATTTTTGTAGCAGATGGACGCGAGTTGCTCTCTGTATGTCCAAATCCAAAAGACTCAGTAAAAGCAGAAATACCGTGAAGTGCGGACGTCTTTCCATTTTAGCTCTTTACTTTCGTGGCCGCCACCTAGCAACAGCCGTACACACAACAGCAGCTCGTTGGGGTTCAGAAGGAAAAAAGACAGTGTGAACACAAACCAGCCGAGAAGGTGGCAAGGGGGGACAAACAAACTTGGGTACAGTCCAGGCAATTGAACCAAGTGTGAAAGCATCCTAAGTGTTTTGAGAATTTTAGGTGACAGTGCTGTGTAATACCTTTTTAAAAAGTACATATGCACAGAAAGGTTCTGAGAAAGGTTTTGAAGAAGCATATTTTTTTATAAAACAAGGTTTGAAATCCAGTTCTAGTGGCAACACGTTTAGCTTAGCTTAGCATAGATCATTGAATCGGATTAGACCATTAGCATCATGCTCAAAACATTATTTAAAGAGTTTTGATCATTTAGGTAACAGTGCTGTGTAATTCATATTAGAAAAGTAAATATATAAGCACACAATGGTTCTGAGGAAATTTTAAAGAAGCATACTGTACTTTTTAATAAAGCAAGGTTTGAATCCAGATCTGGTGGAAGCACTTTTAGCTTAGCTTAGCATAAATCATTGAATCAGATTAGACCATTAGCATCACGCTCAAACAAACTTTAAAGAGTTTCAATCATTTAGTTTTTTACTCTTTTTGAAAAGTAAATATATATGCACACAAATCTTCCAAGAAGCATATTTTTTAATAAAACAAGGTTTGATATTGGTTCTGATGACGGCACTTTTAGCTTAGCATAGATCATTGAATCAGATTAGACCATTAGCCTCATGTTCAAAAAATGTGTAAAGTGTTTTGATAATTTTAGGTAACAGTGCTGTGTAGTATGTTCTGGAAGAATAAATATATACAGTATAGACACATATGTTACACAAAGAACTTTTGAAGAAACATCTTTAATAAAATGTAGCTTTTTGATTGTTTCATGCTGCTTTATATTATACAGTTGAAGTCAGAATTATTAGCCCTCGTTTATTTTTTCCCCTAATTTCTGTTTAACAGAGAGATTTTTTCAACACATTTCTAAACATAATAGTTTAAATAACTCATCTCTAATAACTGATTTATTTTATCTTTGCCATGATGACAGTAAATAATATTTGACTAGATATTTTTCAAGACACTTCTATACAGCTTAAAGTGACATTTAAAGGCTTAACTAGGTTAACTAGGCAGGTTAGGGTAATTAGGCAAGTTATTGTATAACGATGGTTTGTTCAGTAGACTATCAGAAAAATAAATAGCTTAAAGTGGCTAATAATTTTGACCTTAAAATGATTTTAAAAAATTAAAAACTGCTTTTCTTCTAGACGAAATAAAACAAATAAGACTTTCTCTCGAAGAAAAAATATTATCAGAAATACTGTGAAAATGTCTTTGCTCTGCTAAACGTCATTTGGGAAATTAAAAAAAAAAGAAAAAAGAAATTCAAAGGGGGGGCTTATGATTCTGACTTCTACTGTTTATATACATAAATAAAAGGAAATGTTTAAAATCTTGTCTGAAACTTCATAGGAAACATTAGCCAACATAATTTAAACAAACATTAATATATTATTAGCAAAAACCTTGGTCAATGTGTGAATGCGTAACTGAAACTTTAATATGGAACAGCAGCCAAAGTTCATATGAGCACAAGTCCAGAACTCCTGAATATTCATAAAACAAAGCAATCAATCTCCACTGAGTGACTCAGCCAGACTCATCATGAGGACAACAAGCACAACAAACACCCCAGAGACCCCAACACCGTCACACTTCAGCACCAGACACTTATACAAACACAACAACTTACTACTGGAGTACAGCTTTCAAAATCACACAACACACACACACGCATGCACACACAAATACACAAGCACACATACCCACCTGCACTTATTATATTGGCCATGTCCTCATAAACCACCATATTAGTGTAAGACCTGGCTACAAGTCATCATATCCATGTCATTGTACAATTTTGTGTCCTCGAAAAACACAATCACACTTTCACTCAGACACACACACACTCACTCTTACACACATATTTACTCACTCAGAGACACACACACACACTCACTCCTCCACATATACTCACTCACACATACGCTTTCTCACTCACTCACTTGTATGCATACACACACACACACTCGCATATAAACACACATGCACACCCTTTCACTGACACACATGCTTAAACACGCTTTCGCACATACAGATACACATACTTACATACACACACACACACATTCACTCAATAACATACACACTCAAACACACTTGCTCAAACAAACACTCAATCACATGTGCTCACACACATCACACTCACTCACTCAGACACACTTGTGCACAGAAACACTCAAGACTCTCACTCAGAGAGACACACACACACACACTCACTAACCCTCACTCACAGACACACTTGCATACACAGGGACACACAGTCATTTACTCATGCGTGCACACACACTCGCACTCACTCACACACACTCACTCACATACACACTTGCTCACTCACTCGCATGCACATACACAAGCTCGCAGACAGACACACACACACTCACATTCACACTCACACTCACTCACTCAAACAAACAAACTTACTCACACAAACACGCACACACACACACACAGAGATCAGTGATGTATGCGGGCTGCATTGGAGCAGAAACACTGGACTCTCTCTGGCTTCACCGTGGTAAAATAATGAGCAGAGGCGAAGCCAGGAGCCATTACCAGCACCACCAACACCATTACAGCATTACGTCCCATTACAGACACAAAAATACATACACACACACACATCCTGCCGGAGCAGAGGCGCTGGATCACCTGCGGACGGGACTTTGTGTTTGTGCTCAGACTACACTCACTTCATCTGTTCATTATTTTCAGCAGCCAGAACCAATGGAGGAACATGATGAGGAAAGCGGGAAGAGTGTAACGGGGTCTGGTGTGGGGTTATTACGGTTAACTAGAGAGGATTTGACACAACCGTAAACACATCTAGCAGACAGAAAAGCTCTAGGACTGCGCTCAAACAACAGACATAATCACAGAGGAAACATAGATGTCTCTGGAAGAAGAAGTCTTGTGTAAACATGCTATAAATGTTGGCGTACGTTTGGGGATGTGGTGTGCTAACTTTGTGTTGCTGTTGTTGTTAAGTTAAAGGTGCAGTAGGTGATTGTCGTCAGAAACATTTTTTGTTGTGCTGGTTGAAAGTCTCTTCACATTCTAATAGTAATGATTAAAGTAAATGATCTAAATGTGTTTATGTAATTTCATATTCTGGGTGAGGCATAAAACAAAATAAATGTGCTCTGTGAGCTCATAAACTCCTCCAGAAACGTATCCTGGATGATGGAGGCTTTCAGCGGTGCTTCTGACTGAGCCGAGCCCAGTTTGATAAACTGTTGTGGTGTTGGCTGGAGGATTTTCCCGGGGACACCAACAACAGGTGCTATGTCACAATCAAGCCCCCACAAGAGCAAGCTCCTGATTGGTTGACGCAGCGCTAAGGTCCGCAGAAGTTCAGATATTTGAACATTTTCACGCGTTAAGCACGTCAAACGCGCAAAATGCTCAATTCGTGCCGCGCCATTCTCGGATATCGCACCATCCGCGCAATTTGCGTTGCAGGATGTCTATTCGCGCCTTTGCATTGACTTAACATGTAAATCACTCGCATTTGACCCTTCTTCCGCGTCTGGTGTGAACAACACATAAATAGACGCGTGAACATTTAAATTTACTCGCTTCATTCGCATGTCAAATTCCACTTCATTTGTGCGTCAAATCCGCTTCAATCGTGCGTCAAATTCACTTCAGAACAATCGCGTGATGGGCAGGGCTTCTGTCTGCCCGGTGACTGTAGCTTCGTTGCTAAATGGCTAACATGGATTTTATTGATAAAATAACTGTGTTTATGTGCTTTATGAAGGCTGAAAAACAGCGTTGATTCGTTTGGAGCCGTGTCTGAGTCCACTAGATCCTTTCAGAGGTGCACCCAGCTCTGTGAGCTCATAAACTTCTCCAGAAACTTAACCTGGATGACGAAGGCTTTCAGCGGTGCTTCTGACTGAGACGAGCCCAGTTTGATCAACTGTTGCCGGTGTCAGCTGGAGCCAAATCACACCGCAAGCTATTTGTTTACTACCAAGAACGCGTGGGTGCACGCCAATGATGCCTACTTTAGTGAACAGAACCTGCATGATTTGATTTGCATGCACGTGTTTTTTTTCTCACAGGACGGCAGTCTTGAGCCACACTCGGAAGTGAAAGTGAAGTCGCAAATTTAAAATGATTGTGATTGTGGTTATGATTATGACTAGCATTTGATATGTTTTTTCTTTCATAGTTAGAGTCAGTGTTGTGCATGAAAATAAATGTTTACTGTGTCAGTATAACTACTCTAGCCTATATAACGATGATTAGAATGAAAGAAGGAATCTGATAATTACAAATGTCTCATTTTACCAGTGAAAACAAATGGTCTAATAATGTTGTCAATGACAATTGACAAGCATATGTCTCAAACATAATAATCCAACTTCAGAATTATGAATAGTTATATTCTGATGTCATCATTTTACTGTGAACTAACAAACAGGACATACTGAAAGTCTGTTCAAGTCCACTATAATGACTATACAAAATTTTAAGCAACAGTAGACCTACGCATATGCCTAATATTATTTTCTTTTCAGCTTAGTCCCTTTATTAATCAGGGGTTGCCACAGCGGAATGAACCGCCAACTTATCCAGCACATGTTTTTACACAGTGGATGCCCTTCCAGCTGCAACACATCACTGGGAAACATGAATACATTCTTGAACACATTCATACACTATGGCCAATTGAGCTTATTCAATTCATCTACAGTGCATGTCTTTGGACTATGGGGGAAACCGGAGCACCCGGAGGAAACCCACACCAACACGGGGAGAACATGCCAACTCCACACAGAAATGCCGAATGACCCAGCCGGGGCTCGAACCAGCGACCTTCTTGCTGTGAGGCGATTGTGCTACCCACTGTGCCACCGTGCAGCGCTTGTATGGCTTAGTAATAAGTGTAATTCCTGCATGCCGCCAGCCAACCACTAAGCATACAGTGGTGGCTTTAGGACAAAGGGCGTGAGAGAGTGAGACCAGCAATCCTTGCATGCATGAAATATTGCACACTATGACAAGTTTTGCTTGCTACACAGCCTTTTTCATTCAGAATTGTAGTATTGTAAAGTACTATAAAGTTTTCTAACTGGCGAATCACATGATCTAGTATGTTGTCTACTGTCATCTTTAATGTGCACATTCCTGATTTCTGGAGGCGTGGCTTTGGACGGCAGGGGAGGGACTATGTTTGCAAACTATTTTCTAACAATTAGCATTTTGGAAGATCACCTACTGCACCTTTAACTAAAAATATAAAACATGTAGTTTGTAGTGTTCTTGTGCAGTGTGTTGTGATCAAGCAGCAACCTCCTGCTTTCCCTCGGGAAGCCTATACGGAAAAAACTAAAACTGCAATTTATCGAAATTCCGCTAGTCCTAGCTCTATAATAGAGCAAATTTCTATTGAGCCCACTGTTAAAATGGCCAACTTTACAGCAGAAAAAAAAGGTGTTTACAGCCTGGTACAAAGAACGATTTTGGTTCAAATAGCTAATATTACTCTTTGTGACACCTGTAAGGGGGGTGAATTTTTTTGATAACTCATCCGTTTCGTTTATATTAGGTTATATTTAGTTTGCATAATTAAGGGCGTGGCCACTTGAGTGACAGCTAGCTCTCGGTCACTTCACCTGATTAGCCGCTGATCTCGGCATATACATCATATTTTTGTGTTGTTTTATGTGGCTTTACACAGTCAGTTGCCTTTTGGAATTATTTCTTACAATTATCAGATGATATGGCATGCTGTGTGCACTTAATTGTGCTCACAAACCATTTACATGGCCTCCGTTTCCCAGGTGAGTAAATTATATACTTATACCATCTCTATAAGTGTATTTGTTTTATTTAAGATCATTTATAATGTTCTTTAGAGCTGTAATGCACTCCAGAATCTGACAGATTGATTAGCTGTAGGCTCCAGAACAGTCGTCTGAAGCGTTGTCATACAGTGTTATGCCTGGATTTCATCAATAGCCTTGCATTTACTAACACAGACTATTTCCAAATGTTTGGAAGTAATTCACACTTTCCTCCTGTTGAAAAACGTCATAAGAGCGATGCTTATAGTGGCTCAATGTGTAATATATTGTGCTTATGACGTTGCTTATGAAACGTTTGAAATGTTTTTAAAAGTGTAAACACTTTATTGATATAGTATACAACCAAGCACATGTGGTCAGAACACAAACGAGTCGCACGTAATGAAGTATTAAGTGTTTCTCCCATAGGAAAGCCGGTCTAAGCAGAATGCCATAGATATTTACATTAGATGTCGCTTGCCCTGTTGTTGTCTATTGGAAGGAATGCGTCAATAGAGCCACCATTTTAGTACAGGGTAGCGCTCCTTTGAAATGAATGCAGGACCAAGCTGTAGTGGAGGACTGTGGCCATCCAGAGCCAGAGATATACACATATACACATATATCTATGATCGGGAGCTTTCAGTAGTTGTCAGTACGCACATCTTTTTTTATTATTATGAAAATTATAATTTTACATCACTTTTCTATATTGATGGATCAGTGACCGCACGGGCATTGCTGTGTAAATGTATTATCCTCCCTCCTGTTAGATTTGATCTAATCCATGTCCTGAAACACACGCCCTCTCCTGCTTTCACTTCTCATTCTGATGGAGGGAGCGGTTCGATTGTGAATGAATCTCTGTTATGAACGACTCGTTCACTTAGCCGGCAATAATACAAGTTTCTAGCACCACAGCATCATGTTGTCATATTTCTTTTGCATTGTTTGCTTATTTTACTCTCAGGATGGTGCCGCGGATGGCTGCCTCGGTGTGGAGCTCTTCAGTGTTTACACTAGTTCTGTTAGTCTGTCCTGTTTTATGTTTATCAAACACGATCAGTTATACCAGGGATGAGCTGCTGAACATTCGGCAGTGCACACCAACTAATCACCAACTGGATTTTGATTTCTCTGGCGTTTTGTGGAACATTGTCATCGGCGGAGCAGCTGCTTTGTGGAAGAAATACAAGACCCGGCGGCGTTGAAAAAGAGCCGGCGCGCTCGTCAGGCTGAGACAGCGCGGCTTCAGAACAGCGCTGCCTAGCATCCATCTAGCGAATCTCCGCTCGCTTCCTAACAAAATGGACGAACTACTTCTGCTCTCATGCGAAAACAAGAACTTTAACAACTCTGCTGCGCTGTGTTTCACAGAAACCTGGCTGAACGAAGCCATTCCGGACAGCGCATTACACTTACCGGACTTTCAGCTGTACAGAGCAGAACGGGCAAAACACGCGGTGGTGGGACATGCTTTTACATCAACAGGAGGTGGTGTACGGATGTAACTGTGTTAAAGAAGATGTGCTGTCCTGATGTGGAAGCGCTTTTCATTAACTGTAAGCCGTTTTATGCACCACGGGAGTTTTCCTCGTTCGTTCTCGTCGATGTTTACATTCCACCACAAGCACATGTGAGTACTGCGTTACAACAGCTGTCTGATCTGATCACAGTGACTGAACAACGACACCCGGACTCTGCTTTTATCATTCTCTGTGACTTTAATCAGGCAAAACTCACACATGAGCTGCCTAAATTCAAACAGCACATCACATGCCCCACCAGAGACAATAACATTTTGGATCATTGCTACACCACAATAAAGGATGCATATCGCTCCGTCGCCAGAGCAGCTCTAGGACTCTCTGACCACTGCCTGGTTCATCTTATACCAACTTACAGGCAAAAACTTAAAACTACTAAGCCAGTATTAAGGACTGTTAAGAGATGGACCAACGACACAGAGCAGGTCTTACAAGCCTGTTTTGAATGCACTGATTGGAGTGTTTTTGAAGCTGCAGCCACCGACCTAGACGAGCTCACAGAGACTGTAACATCATACATCAGTTTCTGTGAGGAGTTATGCATCCCTACCAGGACCTACTTATCATTTAACAATGATAAACCATGGTTTACACCAAAACTTAGACAGCTTCGTCATGAAAAAGAGGATGCCTACAGAAGCGGGGACAGGATTTTATACAATCAGGCCAGGAACACACTGACAAAGGAGATTGGTGTGGCCAAGAAAAGCTATGCCAAGAAGCTGCAAAACCAGTTTTCTGCCAACGACCCTGCATCAGTATGGAAAGGCCTGAAAGACATCACAAATTATAAAACGCCATCCCCCAGTATCGACAGCAACAAACATCTTGCAAACGAGCTGAATATTTTCTATTGTAGATTTGACACCTCTGACCAGACACCGCACACCAGCCCGGACCATCTTCCTACACAGCCATCAACACCTCCAGACATCTCCCTCTCCCCCCCTGCACTTCAGATCAGTGAGGATAATGGGCATCAGATCCTCAGTAAACAGCCATCAACACCTCCAGCCATCTCCTTCTCCACCCCGGCACTTCAGATCAGTGAGGATAATGTGCGTCAGATCTTCAGTAAACAGAGGAGATGAAAAGCACCAGGTCCAGATGGTGTTTCACCAGCCTGTCTGAAAACTTGTGCAGACCAACTGGCTCCCATTTTCACACAGATCTTCAACAGATCACTGGAACAGCGCAAAGTTCCATCCTGCTTCAAATGCTCCACCATCATCCCAATACCAAAGAAACCAAAGATCACAGGACTCAATGACTACAGACCTGTTGACTTAACATCTGTGGCCATGAAGTCATTCGAAAGACTGGTGCTAGCTTATCTGAAGGACATCACTGGACCTTTGCTGGACCCCCTGCAGTTTGCCTATAGAGCAAACCGGTCTGTGGATGATGCAGTTAACATGGGACTGCATTATATCCTAGAACATCTGGACAAACCAGGGAACTACCCAAGGATACTGTTTGTGGACTTCAGTTCTGCCTTTAACACCATCGTCCCATCACTGCTCAAGAACAAACTGACCCAGCTGTCTGTCCCTAGCTCTGTCTGTCAATGGATCACCAGCTTTCTGACAGATAGACAACAGCTAGTCAGAATGGGTAAAATCACATCCGACAGCCGCACCATCAGCACTGGTGCTCCCCACTGTGTTCTCTCCCCACTGCTCTTCTCCCTGTATAAGTTAAGTTTGCGGATGACACTACTGTTATCGGCCTCATCCGGAACGGTGACGAGTCTGCTTACAGACAGGAGGTGGAGAGGCTGGCTTTATGGTGCAGATACAACAACCTGGAGCTGAACACGCTCAAAACAGTGGAGATGATAGTGGACTTAAGGAGAAACCCCCTGCACTCCCCCCACTCACCATCATGAACAGCACTGTGGCTGCAGTAGAGTCATTCAGGAGTCACCGTCTGGTTCAGCTCAGCTGCCAAAACCAACCTCCGTAGACTACAGCGAATAGTCCGGACTGCTGAATGAATCACTGGCACTACCCTTCCTACACTTCAAGAACTGTACTCTTCCAGAGTGAGTAAAAGGGCTCGTAAAATCACTCTGGACGCCTTAGACCCAGCACACTACCTGTTCCAACTGTTACCGTCTGGTCGGCACTACAGAGCACCAAGCACAAAAACAGTCAGACACAGGAAAAGTTTCTTTCCTCAGGCCATCTACCTCATGAACAGTTAAATATTCCCCTACTGTGCAATAAACGTGCAATACTTTCTCATACGCACTTGTACACAGCACCTTATAACCTGTATATTTACAACATATCTGTACATACATTCAACATCCAGATCTTTTTGACTGACTGCATCTCTTTTTAATGTTTATTGCCTTTTCTTTTCTTGTATTTAATTTTGTGTTGTCACTCGTCACTTTATGTACACTGGAAGCTTCTGTTGCCAAAACAAATTCCTTGTGTGTGTGAAGCACACTTGGCAATAAAACTGATTCTGATTTTATTCAACAAAACTAGCATAAGCCTAGAATTTAGTGTGAGTTGGCCTTATAGTGAATGCAGTAAGTCTTTGTATCATCATCAATAACGTTACTTGTTGAGCACAAAGTTCATAACATAAAAACGTAAAAAACGAAATCTTACCAATGAAATGTTCTGCCTTTGTACTTTGTTTGTTCGTTACTACACCCGTACACATCGCTAAAGTCCAGCATCTTCACGTTGGCACACAGTCTTGACTAGTGCGATTGAATGACATTTGTGCTGGGAGCACTGTACAAATGTGGCAGCACTATTGACGTATGCTCAAGGTACGTATGTGATATCTAGTGTATATATGTATGGCAGGATGGCAGCATGCGTCTGTAGCTCCGCCTCTTTGCCCTTGTATGGTATGCCCCGGTTGGTGTGATGACAAATGAAAATGGCGACGGTTGGCCACGCCTACTGGTAGCTTCTTTTGGATTCTTCATAAACCTATGGGTGACGTCACAAATACTATGTCCATATCTTTTACAGTCTATGATTGTGACTGACTAAACACTTTCTGTCCAATTAGGACAGAGTCAACGTAAGGTTAATCATTTACTGTCACTCTTCTTATTAGCATTTATGGTGAAAACTGCAATAAAATAATAAAACAATTCTCAGAAATTTTGTTTGACAGGTATTTGCACTTACATTTCCATAACATAAACAGAATACAGTTCTCCTTGCAGTAGGAATTACCATAGTAAATAAACTTATAAAACTTTTTTTTTACTAGGGATGGCTGACGTGAAGCGCAAGTGTTTCGAAACACTGCACCGTAGCATGGTCCGAAACACCCAGGTCTCGTGACTAAAGTATTTCAAAACACTTGGTCATGTGACTAAAGCAATTCAAAGCTTTAATCAGTTCAGAAGCGTTTTGAGATCTGGCGAATGTGCATTTGACTGACAGGGTCTGAAAAAACCTTTTGTCTGTTATGGCCTAGTGGACCGTCCGTGTGCATGTTGTAACTGAGCTTCGGATTACTTTTGGGTTCGAATCCCGACTTGAACAAATACTCCGCAATCATGATTTTATGTATTTTAATAATCTTACAGTTTTAGGGTGTAGTCTACATAGGATACAGCTGCTGATACGTCATCAATTTATCATCATTTTTATAACACTGTAAAGCAATAATCCATTTTTTTACAGTACTGTGATGGTTGGGTTTAGGTTTTGGGTAGATGTTAATAAAATACAATAAATGGGAAATTTAATGAATAATATAAATAATTCTTGTTAACTTCTGGCCACAACCGTGTCTGATCTAGCAACAACCCTGTTTTATGACCAAAACAAGACATATTTATTCACAATGTGTTTATTCGGATGTCAGACCAATGTTGAAACAAAACGATACAAGAACAGAGCAATTCAAACTGATATTAAAGCATTTCAAAATAGCTGTATAAGCCTGGATTCGAACCCAGTATGCCCACATGGTAGTCAAGAACCCTAACTGCTCAACTAAAGCACTTGAAGGATCAATTTACAAAGTGGAGTTTAATACCTCAATTTGCTCAACTGTTCTTTGCTGACGCTGTTCCAGTGCAATACATAAAAAATGACCACTAGGTGTCACCGTAGAGTGGGGTTTCGAAACGTTTCGAAGCTTCGACACATTTGCTTAGACTGTTTCAGTGTTTCATGAAGCCTCGCTTTGCCCACCACTATTTTTTACAAAATAATCACTGATATAATGTCTTTAACATGTCCAATGTACAAAACATAAACTTACGGCATTGCCTCTATGATGATTTTAAGCAGATGCTTCAGATTGTCCGAGAGAGCACATGTCTGAAATGGCTTCCACACAGAGCCAGGAACACTAACAGGAAGTGGCTAAACAGAAAGTATATTATAACATAAAAGTATTCCTTTTTACAAATGAAATAGATTAATTATATTATGAATTTCACATTTTAACTAAATTAATATGCATAAAAATATTCTTAAAGGGCAACACATAGTTTATTTCAGTTGCAGAGGAAATACTTCTCAATTTAATTGATTTATTTAATTTATCTTATTCTTACTTGATGGTAAGAACTTTTATTTCCTCTGCGGTAAGTAGGAAGCGGTCCAGAAACAGTGATCTGTGTTGCGCGCGAGGTGTGTCGAATCATCTCGATCAGGCTCCTGAAGGCCCTCTTCAGGATCCCGGTCTGCTGCAGCCTGGTGTCGTTCATCCCCACATGGAGGACAACAGCTCCGATACTCTCGCCAGCGCTCAGAATAGCGGCTACCTTAGCAGAAACATCCTTAACACGAGCACCTGGAAAGCAGGGAGTGCATACATTGTTACCTTTAGCAGAAGCAGAGCGGATGTGATGAACGATGGAATCGCCGGTGACTGCGACCCATCTTGTGGAGGGGAGCGAAATGGTTCTCTGTGGGGATCTCGAACACACACACTACACAAACACTATACAAACACACACACACACACACACACACACACATACACTACAGAAACACATTACACTCACTATACAAACACACCCATACACATTACACTCACTATACAAACACACACACACACACACACACACACATACACTACAGAAACACATTACACTCACTATACAAACACACACACACACATACACTACAGAAACACATTACACTCGCTATACAAACACACACACACACACACACACACCATACAGACTAAACAGTACAGACTACACAAACACTATACAAATACAGAGAGGCGGACTGGGACCAAAATTCAGCCCTGGCAGAAGGGGGGGGGGGGGGGTGGTTGGCAGTCCGGGTTTTCACAAAAAAGGATGGGGGGGTGTTTGATGGTCCCGGTTTTCAAGAAAAGTGGGGGAGTTGGCGGTCCTTGTTTTTTACAAAAAGTGTGTGTGTGTGGGGGGGAATTGGTTGATTGACAGTCCCGGTTTTCACAAAAAAAAGGGGGGGGGGGGGTTGACAGTCACACTTTTCACAAAAAGTTGGGGGGGGAGTGACAATCGGCCCGGCCCAAAAAGTACATCGGCCCACCGGGAAACTGCCCAGTCTGCCAGATGGCCAGTCTGCCTCTGCAAACACGCATACATACTACAAACACTACACAAACACATTACTCTACACACTCACTACACAAACACACACTGTACAAACTACACAAACACACACACACACTTATGCTAAACACACACATACACATTACACTAAACACTCACTACACAAACACTATATAAAACAACAAACACACACACACTACAGACATTACACACACACAGTACACAAGTATTACTCACACCCTACACACACTACAGGTCAATTCAGCAGATTTGCAGCACAAATCTCTCTGCCTGAACTGTGAGCAAATGGGCAATTTTCCCTTTTCTTTTCCTGAGGATGATTGTCTTGTTTGGCTCTGTGGAGTGTGAAGAGCACACCTGGACTTCAGCTGGGACAGAAGTAAGTTTCTTATCCAGCGTTTGTTACAGATACTTAAAAAAAAAAAGAGAAAAAAAAAAGCGGCTGAAGGAATTATACCGTTGTGTTGAGAAAAAATAAGCTTCTCGACTGCAGTACATTGCTCAAGTTCTGCTGAATGGCTTTTTCTAGAAATGATGACCGTGTCAAAATGTTAAAGGCACTTTAGAAAATATTATTATTATTATTATTATTATTATTATTATTATTATTATTATTATTATTATTAT
>CAIGQZ010013813.1:1184615-1214349 GCA_903798205.1 Danio tinwini
TTTTTTAATTCAGATGTTATTATCTCTTTATTATAAAATAAAATAAAACATATCTATTGATGTAAATCCAGCATACCTGCAATGAAAACAAGCAGACATATAACTGTAAGTACAAGCTGAACATAGTTTTTTTTTCTATTAAAAAAACACTCACAGAGAAGAGGAAAAAAAAGTGAAAATATTCTACCTTTAGCTTGTCGCTGCATGGGCCGGTGCACTCAGAATTCATCTTCCTTATCTACCCAGGGAGCATACTGTATTTTGCATGTCAAAACATACCCTCCAGATACTAATATGCACCCTACTGGAGCAAATAAGGTAATGAGATGCACTTTCTCCAATATTTATTTTTTACCCAGACCATAAGGCAACTCCAAAACTTGTGAACTGCTTACATAAACAGCACTGTAAGGCATCATATACACCCTATGTAGGCAGCAGACTGCTCACTAGCTTTAAAAACAGAGATTGTTTAGAATAACATCCTACTCACATGAACACTATAGTAATTTATAGTGGATACCATAGTGTTTTTGACTATATGGTAAACTGTACTATAAGTATAGTATTTGTTTTTAAATAACTGCTACATCATACTGTAGAATTGACTATAGTGAACTGATAAACCACAATACATATTGTAGAATACTTTAGTTTTTACTACAGTAAACAGTGGTGTATTGTAGTATAACATACCCTACATTTGTAGAAAACTACAGTATTGGGTCATTTGTTTATATTCCTATAGTTGTGTTACCATGGCAACTATAAAATATAAATATAATTACCACAACAGATTAATTCAAGTACATTAACTCAGTATGGTTCAAAATTACTATAGTATTTTTTCATTTGTGAACTAACAATGCTATCTTTTTTATTCTATCTTTATTAGCAACGTATGTAATATAATGTAAAGTAAAAATATAAGTAGATATAGAGTAAATTAAATAAATCAGATATTTTAAATATGATATAATACCAAACAACATAACGTAACTTTACACAACTAAAGGCAACTTAATGTAACGCAACATATTGTAACTTAACGTAGCTTAATGTAATATAACGTAACAACATAATGCAACATAACTTAATGTAACTTAGCGTAATTTAATGTAATGCAAACTTAATGCAACTTTATGCAACTTAAAGTAACATAATGGAACTTAAAGTAGCTTAACGTGACAACATAAAACTTAACATAACAAATGAAAGTAACTTAATGTAATTTCATGGAACTAACAACGTAAGGTAACATAAGATAATTTAACTTAACGTAGCTTAATTAAAATAACTTAACAAATTACGCAACATAACTTAGTGTAAACTAATGTAACGCAACCTAACACAAATTTAACAAAGTAACAATGCAACTTAATGTAACGGAATGCAGCACAACGTAATGTAACTTAACATAACTTAAAGTGGTTTACATAACATAACAAAACTTAACATAACTTAGTGTAACTTTATGCAACTTTAAGCTTAATGTAACATAACAACTCAATGTAACTTAACGTAGCTTAGAGTAATATAACTTAACAAAACAAAATAACGCAATGTAACTTAACATAACATAATTTAACGCAACGTAATGCAAATTTAAGTAACTTAATGCAACCTAATATAATGTAATGCAATGCAACAATGTAACTTAACATAACGGAACTTAAAAGTAGCTTAACGCAACATAGCAAAATTTAACATAACATAACTTAATGTAAACTTAACATAGCTTAATGTAACGTAACAACTGAAAGTAACATAATTTAAGGTAATCTAACTTAACATAGCTTAATGTAAAATAACTTAACAACATAATGCAACGTAACTTAACATAACTTAGCATAACTTAATGTAACACAATCTAACGCAAATTTAACATAAAAACAACGCATCTTAATGTAACTTAATGTAACAGAATACAATACAACAATGTAGCTTAACGTAGCATAACATAACAAAACTTAACCTAACAAAACTTAAGGTAAGTTAACTTATTGTAGCTTGAAGTAATATAACTTAACGTAACAACATAACATGACAATGTAATGTAATGCAAATAAAGTAATTGAATGTAACTTAATGTAATGTAATGCAACGCAACAATGTAACTTAACAACGCTATGTAAAGTAGCTTAATGTAACATAACATAACAAAACTTAACATAACACAACTTAGGGTAAGATAACTTATTGTAGCTTAAAGTAATATAACGCAACGTAACAACATAACAATGTAATGTAATGTAATGCAAATAAAGTAATTTAATGCAACTTAATGTAATGTAATGTAATGCAAGGCAACATAATGTAACTTAACAACGCAATTTAAAGTAGCTTAACAAAACATAACATAACATAAAACTTAACGTAGCATAACTTAAGGTAACTTATTGTAGCTTAAAGTAATATAACTTAACGTAACAACATAACATAACAATGTAACGTAACGCAAATAAAGTAATTTAATGCAACGTAACGTAATGCAGCATAATGTAACTTAAAATTTAAAGTAGCTTAATGTAACATAACATAAATTAACTCAACAACTTGACTTAACGTAACATAACTTGAGGCAAGGTTACTTATTGTAGCTTAAAGCAATATAACCTAACCTAATTTAATGCAACTTAACGTAGTGCACATAATGTAACTTAACAACGCAATTTAAAGTAGCTTAACATAACATAAACTCAACAACTTAACATTACGCCTACAGAACAAACCACACTTTCCAAATAACTTGCCTAATTAACATAACCTACATTTACATTTAAACATTGCACTACGCTAAATACTAGCACCTTATTTTTCAAGAAGGAAAAACATAAGTGAAAAAAAAAAATCAGCAAGGGCGAGGCGGTGGCGCAGTGGATAGCAAGATCGCCCTACAGCAGGTTCGATGCTGTTTTAGGGAACATCTGCCAATTACATCCACAGTGCAAAAAAACTTGCGAAATACAAAATATAATCAAACAAAACTTCCAAATATGAGCCTTTCCCAATAAACACAACACAGCAAAATACCATTTTTACATTCCAAAGATTTGTAGTTCACTCCTACAGATGACATTTCAACAATATATACCCTCACACGAACAAAAATACACAATTACTTTAAATAAAGATGTTGCTGTGATTCCCCTAAATGTCATCCCAGGTTTGTAGGTTGTTCTTAGTGGCCAGACTGGGTTATTATTGATGGGTGTTTGCCATTCCATGATATGCATAGATTAAACAATTATTCTCTGTTCTCCAACATTTTTTGACTGTGCTTCTAATTTTTATTTAACCGAGAGCTCCTAAAAAGTTTTAATGTAGAGTTCAGAAAATAACTCTCACTGGAGTGACTGCGCTCAATAAAATTGCTGATCTTTCTCTTAGCAAAAATATAATGGTGCTGTATATATCTAAATATGTTCACTTTGATTACACGATTACCTACTTGGGACAAAAAACAAACAAACATTGTATTGTACTGTACGTTGTAATGGTGTTAACATGGATAACACTCTACGGGTGAAAAACAGAAGCTCTCTGTAGTTGGTTTGTGGACAGTCATGGCTAAAACAAAGAAGCTCAGTGAGGACCTGAGGCTGTGCATTGTGGAAAAAGCCATAAGAGCATATGTAAATGTTTTGAAGTTCCAGTGGCTGCAGTCAAAGTACCTTAAAGAGCCCCTATTACACATTGAAAAGGGTCATATTTCGGTTTTATGGGTCTCCAACAACATACTGATATGTATGCAAGGTCAAAAAACACGTTCATGGTCTTATAATATGCATTTATTTTTACCTAATTATCCCAGCGACTCCCATATGAATCGTTCAGCGATTCATTTGTTCCCAAACCCCTGCTTAGCGCGAAGTTAATCTGCGCTGATTGGACCGATGACAGCCTATTGCCATTGGTCGACAGCGTTCAGCGCGAGACAGTAAAATGGCCAGCGTGGTTTATCAAGCCCGCGGCCGCGGGTCGCCAACATTGGTATAGGATCCGATCGCAGCGGACGCTCGAAACACGCTTCAAAGTAAACTTACTAAAACCACAGTAAACAGTACCCGGTTCTCAACAGTGTTATTCAGACATCTCAGTGCCGAAAGCAGTGCAGTTAAACACTAGCATATGTATGACATACATTCAGTTTTAATCCATACAGCAGCAAAAGCTGAACTATTCTGAACCTTGACCGCCGCATGTGTGCAGGATCAGCTAACGGTGGCCATAGCAACGACAAATGGCAGTGGAACGAGCTCACGAAAGCATTTAAATCTGTAAACAAAGCAGCATGCGTCGCATTTACAACGTTGCATTAGACGCAATATGAGAATATAAAGAGTTAACCTGATACAGTACACGCTGTTACTAGTAACAAAACATGTAGATCATTTCTATTTGCAATCATTGCTGTGGCACCTCATCCATGAACTGCTATATGTTCTAAGTGCTTACCTGTATTCTGCTTTTCTAAACGATCACATCCCCAGCCAGGAGGTTGTAGCATCCTCTGTCCTCTGACAAGCTATCTCTGCGGGCTCCAGCTCTCCATTCGCAAGCCTTTTCAGTGTTGCTCACCAGCCCGAAGCCCAGCAATCAGCAGCCTACAGGTGTACCTAATATTTTGTCCTTATTTTGCCTGCACCCCTGGTGTCTTGTCTGTCCATTACAAGATGGAGGCAGAAACTAATGCATGAGCTGTGTAGTGATAGATCACCCATTGTAAGCGTGCAGATTTCTGAACGACTCCTTTCCCCTCACACTTCCAATAATATCCAGGTAAACACAGTGTCTTCATGAGCGTTTTGCTGCTGTGTTAGTGAGCGGGGCCGCAGGTTTGAATTTTGCCAGGTTTGTGCGCAACCATTATGTTTTGTAACAACGTCACGCTGAAACGGCTAAAAATTCGTTATCAAGACAATTCATTTAAACCACTATGAGTCGACTCTTTTATAGATGAATCAATAGTTTTAAAAACTGTCCACTTTCAGATTTAAGCTTTAGCTGGATATTTCACTTCACTAAGAGCTGTGTTACACACTACATGGAAGGTCATTTTCAAAAACCCATAATAGGGGCTCTTTGAAGGCATTCTGTCTAAATGGGGAAACATCAAATTTTCCAAAAGTGCTTAAATTTTATGATTGAATTTCATATTAGGAATCACCTATACAATTAAACAACAACTGTCTCTAGTTTCATTTCTAAACATCCAAATCACAGAAAATCTGCAGAAACTACCGTCTGGTCCGAGCTTCTCCCCAGAGTATCGTAGGTCTACAGCGATCGCTGATTGGCTCCTGTACTACAAGGTGGGATTAATTCGCCATATGACAATCAATGAGTAGGCGGGGCTTTATTCACCATATTGACCATTACACTTTTTCCCATTCAAAAAGATACGAGTGACGTGTCTTGTGTGTTCTATGTTCTTTGCTGCAGTGCAAAGTGTTATTTACAAATATACAAGACGTCCCGCACTGTAATACTGATAAAAATGCTTGTTTGCTAAGGTAAATACTAGTGAAGATGAATCAACAGTTTCTAAATTAAATAACTTACTTAATTTTGGCTCGTTTCCACTGACTGGTATAGTACGGTATTGTTCGGTACGCTTTTATGGCCGTTTCCACTGTCAAAAGGCGAACTGAACCGTACCACTTTTTCGACACCCTTTCGAAAGGGTACCAAACATGAGAAAGGGTACCAAAAGGTGGAGCTACATGCACAGCTGAACGCTGATTGGTTACAGAAATACGTCACGATCTCGTGGAGCTAGCCAGAATGAAAACAAAGGGACCGCCATGTTTTTAAATACAGAGCCGAGACAACTATATGTATATAATGATGAGCCATGGATGACCCAAACTGAAACAAATCTTGTCGTGGTCTTGATGTATAGCCACAAAGCCAAGAAGATCAAAATCTGCCGTGTCCTGTTGTTGCTTTACGAGGCTGTCTAAAAGTGCGAGCGGTTTTTGCTTTCCTTAGGGAGCTCGCGATCGCATCTATATTTGATATAACAAACTTCTTGAGATGATGATAATAACGTGTGTGTTTATTAAAGTGTCTTCTCTTTGACATCTGATCTGTTCAGAAAAGAACAAACGTGAGAGTAAAGCGCAAAAAAAGGAGAAGCCCGACAAAACACAGGAGCAAATTGTTTCAACAACCTGAATCATGAACAAACTGCCAAGTTTATCAACACCTTTTGGACTATTATGAACTCTGAATGACAAAACTACTCTCTAACAGAGGCTACATGTGCTGGTGAAGATTACAGACACAGATGAGAGGTTTGCTCTGTCTGTGGGCAATGTTGCGTGTTGATTTTGAACTCAAATAAGGACTAAATGTCTGCTGTGTGTAGTTTTTTCTGTAATTGGTAAAATATCGGAGACTGTAAGGGTCTGTATGTGTTAATTTATTTATTTATTTTATGTAAATGCAGGCGTTACAGTAGGCTATTTCGCACTGTCATTGATCTGCAATTTTAAATTAAATCATGTTCATAGAAGGTTAGTAATAAACATTTATACACAAGTATTTATGTTTAAAGCATCTGTTTTGTGAGAAGTGCTTCTCATATGATTTCTGAACGACCTGTATGGCTTTCCTGTAGACATTCATTCGAGCGAGAATGACGTCGACTAAAACTCTGTCATACACCACGCCCACCAAAAGAGTACCCTTTGTAGTGGAAACGCAAGCCTGATAAAGGTGACTCGTATCGACCCATACCGTACTGTACTGGTCAGTGGAAACGAGCCATTTAAGTGCCAAAAAAGCATACCACCCAGACTGTTCATATAAGTTGTGATTATATTAGCAGGCCAGATTTACGGTGGCAGGCCAGATGGACCATCAGCCCACTTGGAAATGTCCCGGTGCTCCCTATGGCCAGTCTGCCCCTGGACAGAATGAAACACACAAATAAATAAAAACTTAGTGATTTGAAAGTGTATTTTGACTTGTATTTCAGTGCAGACAATAGAACAAACATTACTTAATGTGTTCCTTGTTATTTAATGAGATTTTATTTAATTTTTATATTTTTCAAAATAAACAAAAACATTGAGACAGGAGCAGTTTAGGGCTAGTTATCAGGCAAATTGGTTAAATAGTGATGTGGTTTGAAATGGTTTCAAAAGCAGCATCCAAGCAAAGATGGGCTGAGGAATCGCCAGTTTGCCAACAAATAGCAGAGAAAATTATTAAAAATGTTTAAAAACAATGTTCCTCAAAGAAAGATAGAAAGATATTTGGATATTTCACCTTCAACAGTGCATAACATATTTAAAAGATTCAAGGAATTTGGAGGAAATTCAGTGTGTAAACAACAAGGGCGCAAGGCTAAGCTGAACAACCCTGCTCTCTGATCCCTCAGGTGGCACTGCATCAAGAATCCTCATTCATCTAGAAGCGATATCATCACATGGGCTCAGGACTACTTTGGCAAACCTTTGTCAAGTACCACAATAAGTCACATCCACAAATGCCAGTGAAATCTGTACTGTGCCAAAAGGAAGCCCTATGTTAACAATGTCCAGAAGCGACATTAACTTTTCTTGACTCTGAGACATCTGGGATGGACCATCACAAAGTGGAAACATGTACTGTGGTCAGATAAATCAGTATTTTAGGCATTTTGGCAGAAATGGATGCTGTGGGCTCCTGACCAAAGAAGAAAAGGATCATCCAGACTGTTACCAGCAACAAGGTCAGTGCCCTTGGCAAAGGTAACTTGTCTGTGATGGCACCATTAATGCTGAGAAGTATTTAGTGATTTTGTAGCACAATATGCTGCCTTCTTTTCCAGAAACCATGTTCTCCACACTTTACAAAGTCCTAGCTGTGGAAGAAGAGGATACAGATACTTTACTGGCCTGTCTGACGTCCTGATCTATCTCCAATAGAGAATGTGTGGCACATTTTGATGCACAAAATGCGACAATGACCCCACACTGCTGCCCACCTTAAGACTTGTTTGCAGGAAGAATAAGGACAAAATTACACCCTAAACACCGCATCACTGTCTTCAGTTTTCAGTCTCTAAACGTATTTTAAGTGTTGTGAAAAAGAATAGCAACATTACAAAGTGGTAAACGCTTTACTGTTGTAACTTTTTTTGAAATGTGTTGCAAGAACCAAAATTGGAATACATGTTTATTTTAAAAGAAAAGAAACTAACTATAAAAATCACGAGGAACACATTAAATAATGTTTGCTGTATTGTCTGCACTGAAGTCAAAGTAAATTCAGAATCACTATTTTTTTTTTTTATTTGTGTTTTCCATTCTGTCCTAACTTTTTCTGATTTGAGTTTGTACACTGTAGTACAAGATACCATCCTGGTACTTGGAATAAAACATCCACTCTGCTATGATTTGGGATGCTCTAATCTGAACTGCACAAGAATGACATGTTCATTGTGATTCGATTTTAACTACAAGCAAGCAGGTCTGAAGTCACCGTTCTGCCATGTTGATTATAGACTGACATTAAACTCTCTTAAGCTGTAGATCGCTAATTTAAACAGTCTTTTGCAGGCTCAGAAACTTTGGCTAATCCTCAGCTCGTTACCTAGAGAGAAAAAAGCCGTGTTTCATATTGGTTCTCGCTCACTGGTTTGCTTCATCAGCGTTTCAGGGCTCCACCGAGACACGTTCCTCTCGGTCTCTCCGAAATAATTGCCTTCAAGCCCACCGTTTTGTTAAACAGAGAGTGCGAGAAACTCAGGCTTTAAAAAATGCCCTCAAAACCTTGTGATGGAAAACACACTTTGTACTTTTAATTAAGCGTTTACAATTAAACTCTCGTCTTGCTCTCAGATAGACTCATCATTTAAGAGAAACTTCTGCAAATTCAGTTCTCATCTTACTTTAATTAAGCCTATGTGCATTTGCTATGTTAGCCACCGATGTCTATTCATTGTTCGTTTTACAAAATGACAATGCCACCTACAGCCTGGCATTGATAATACAATGTTTTTTTTGTATTTTTTTTGTGGATCTGCAACTTTTCACACAAGTAAAGGAGATGTATAACCAGACACCAGCCATTTTAT
This sequence comes from Danio tinwini, assembly GCA_903798205.1. Lineage (NCBI taxonomy): Eukaryota > Metazoa > Chordata > Actinopteri > Cypriniformes > Danionidae > Danio > Danio tinwini. The sequence goes on from CAIGQZ010013813.1 coordinate 1,193,686, forward strand.
TAGGTAAACCTGTCAAACTGCTCATTAACGCAAATTTCTAATCAGCCAATCACATGACAGCAGCTCAATGCATTTAGGCATGGTCAAGACGATCTGCTGCAGTTCAAACAGAGCATCAGAATGAGGAAGAAAGGTGATTTAAGTGACTTTGAACGTGGCATGGTTGTTGGTGCCAGACAGGCTGGTCTGAGTATTGCAGAAACTGCTGACCTACTGGTATTTTCACGCACAACCATCTCTAGGGTCTACAGAGAATGGTCCAAAAAAGAGAAAATATCCAGTGAGCAGCAGTTATGTGGATGCAAATGCCTTGTTGATGCCAGAGGAGAATGGCCAGACTGGTTCCACTTGATAGAAAGTCAACAGTAATTGAAATATCCACTAGTTATATGCCACTCCTGTCAGCTAAGAGCAGAAAATTGAGGCTACAATTTGCACAGGCTCACCAAAATTGGACGATTAGAAGTTTGGAATAGAAGATTGGAAAAACATTGCCTGGTTTCTCTTGATTTCTGCTGCAACATTTAGACGGTAGGGGCAGAATTTGGCATCAACAACATGAAAGCATGGATCCATCCAGCCTTGTTTCAACAGTTCAGGCTGGTGGTGGTGTAATGGTACGGGGGATATTTTCTTGGCACATTTAGGGCCCATTAGTACCCATCTTCTATTTATAATCTGATTCTCAGTGAATATAGACAGGGGTTAATTTGTGCCGGAACACGCCGGATCCGGAACTTCTGAAGTCTGATCTGGCACCTCATTTTATCAATCCCCGTCCTCAACCGCCCTCCTCCCCAGTCCGCTGTTTACTTTCACTTTCTTCCCTGACTCCCCAACCCTCTTTACTTTCGTCCGCAACACCCCTCTGCCATCCACCGCACCAAACCCCCACTCCCTCCACTTTCGTGCACGACACCTCTCCATCCTCTGGTAACATGCCGGATCCATTACCCCGATCTGTTCCAGGACCTTGCAATTCACAAATTAAGCACTGAATATAGATAACATTTTGGTGCATTTAAACAAGACAATTATTTATTAAAATATTTTTTTGTCACCAAACGTCTTTAAAAAAAAAATAGAAAGATAATACATTTAAATTATTTAACAATTTTCGCTAACATATAAATTTGGGTGCACACATTTTTGGACTGTTATCCTAAGTTATTTTGTTAGATTATCTTCAGGTCTGGCTTCAATACTGACTAATTTAACACTCCAAAAATTGTTTTGCTTGTTCAAACTATTTATTAAAAATAAGCTGAAACAACACAATTCCCAATTATTAAATACATTTTTTATTTTGACAACTTAATTTGTTTAATGTCCACATATTATTTGCTTAGTTAACTTAATCAATTTGTGCTTGGGACAACATGAATGAATTGTGTGGAACCCTGCATTTTCTTACAGTATAAACACAAAAAAAATATTGTAAAGCATCCTACAGAAAATAATAATTTAAACGAGAGATGTTTTTTATTATTATAGTCATTATTTATTAATTATTAATTATTTACTTTGATATTTTTGTGTACATCATTGATGTGTTGTGAGTATTATGGACCATATTATGGACTATTTCTGTCATCTGGTATAATCTGAAGACCCATGACCCAATTTTTCAAAGTGAGGAACTGAAGTAACACGAGTCACATCCTTCAATCCATACTACGTCAATTCCTCACTCTGAAAATTTGTGATAATGACATTTTTTTGTCCTCTCTGTGTTCAGGATTTCCCTTTGAACTCCAGCTGGACTGGGCAGACTCCCACATTTCATTCCCTTTCAGAAAGACGAGACTATTTGAAGCAGCGCTGGCATTAAACCTGACACTCTTTGCAGGTTACTGTGCGCTCAGCAACAGGTGCTTTCGCTTACAATCATGACAAAATTATTTATAATTTGTACATCTTAATCTTCGGAGAGTTCTTTAATTGTAAAGTTTGATGACATGCTTTGGAGAGGTGAAATAAAAGAGACGGATAATGAAAGCGGAGGGTTAATAAAAGAGTCTCAGAATGAGTATGTGTGGGTGAGAAAGGTCATCTCTCAATTTTATTATGAAAATGATAGCTTTCCGCAGCTCCACACCAATAAAACGCGTGTGGCAATGGTTGATTTTTTTATGAAACATGCAATACTCTCGGAGCTAACAGCAGCGGAGTTGTCGGCTTTAGTTTCAGTGACATTGATTGGTCATAATCAATGGTGTCCCGCTATTGTCGGCTCCCTGTGATCCTGCTGGCCTTCACAGCAGCACTGCTACTCTAAAACAGCAGTGTTGATTTTACACTCTTCAATAATGCCCACGCTCTGTGTTTGACTAATGGGAGCGCATTGGCTTGATCCTCTACAAACAACATCATAGGTCTTTCTCTCAGGAATAGAAACAGACTAAAACTAAAAACAGACACCTTTTTATGTCGTCGCAGTGGCATTTTAAAAATAAAAAGGGTCGTTTTGAATGCATTCATTCATTCATTTTCCTTCAGCTCAGTCCGTTATTCATCAGGGGTCACCACAGCAGAATGAACTGTAAACTATTCTTGCATGTTTTATGCAGTGGATGGCCTTTCAGCCGCAACCCAGCACTGGGACACACCCATACACTCTCACATTCACACACTACAGCCAATTTAGCTTATTCAATTCCCCAATAACACGTGTGTTTGGACTGTGGGTGAAACCAGGGGAAACACACGCCAACACAGGGAGAACATGCAAACTCCATACAGAAATGCCAACTGACCCATCTGGGTCTCGAACCAGCAACCTTCCTGCTGTGAGGCAACAGTGCGAACCACTGAGCCACCATGCCACCCAACTCAGAAAGCAAACGAGTGAAATTCAATTATTGCATTCTTAGAGAAGACCATTTTCAGGGTTTAAAAATGGTTATATTCTCTAAACATAACAAAACAAGGAGTAATATCCAAAATCAATCAGAAAAAGTTGTTACAGCAGAGAAAGTTAAAAGTAGCTGTCTAAACGCTGCTGTTTCCACAGAGCTTCTTCTGGTTCTGTATTTGGGCTTCCAAAGGACGCGGCACAAAGAGAGAAGTGCTTACAGTTTAATTTTAATCATGTTCTAGAGAATTATAATAAATATATATAGATAGCATTTGACAAAAGAGAACTTCCAGAATCTCTCCCAGTTCAGTGCTGGATCTGGCTAAAATTGATAACACATTGATATACAATATATATATATACACATATTGTGCTACTGCATTATCATTAAAATAAATAAATAAATTACTTGGAAAACTGTTCAAGGTTTCCAGCATGAATAACAAGTAGCAATATTTTATTAACATTACACTAACATCCAATTGTATATGTTGGGAAAATAGCTTTGTGCCAACATTAACTGTAAGTTAAAGGGGATCTATTATGCAGCCCAAGACCAGTTACTCACTGAAGCTAAGCAGGGCTGAGCCTGGTCATTACATGGATGGTAGACCACATGGCGTTAGTGAGGCCAGCAGGGGTGCTCAACATGCGCTCTCTGTGAGTCCTAATGCCCCAGGAAAAAAAGTGAAGGGGACACTATACTATCAGTAAGCGCCATCTTTCAGATGAGAAGTTAAACCGATGTCCTGACTCTCTGTGGTCAATAAAATCCCATGGCACTTCTCGTAAAAAGTAAGAGTGTAACCACAGTGTCCTGGCCAAATTACATCCATTGGCCTTTACCCATCATGGCCTACCAATCATCCCATCCACTGAATTGGCTCTATCACTGTCTTTTCATCCCACCTACAGCTGGAGTGTGGTGAGCGCACTAGCACCATAGTCCTGTGGCTGCTGTCACATCATCCAAATGGATGCTGCACACTGGTGGTGGAGTGGAGAACCCCCCCCCCTCCCCCCTCATGATTGTAAAGCACTTTGGGTGTACACGATAGATGCGCTACATATAAAATACACATTACATTACATTTAAACACACACGTGTGTGGCAGCAGTGTGTGAAAATAACAAGCCTCTAATGGTATTTATATATTTGACATTTTCCCTTTGTGCGTCATCAAAATGGTGAAGCCCTGCCCACTAGTGACAATCTCTCCCTCATTAGCATGGGACGTTAATCTCGTTTTTAAATCTGCCATTATGCTGACACACAGGCATTTGTAACTCTGCCCTCTTTTAAAAAGAGCAATAAATTAATAAATCTCATTTTAATAAATCTCATTTGAATTTAAAGGGACAGTCACCAAAATGGCTCAATAGCATCAAAGCCTAAAAGGGTCAGTTTCAACAAGTAGTAAAATCTATTTGTGTGGTTGTGAGCTTCAGGAACATCAGAGCCTTATTTTACATCTTGTAGAAAGGAGCATAATAGGTCTCCTTTAAAGACCAGATAACCCAGAACACACTCTGTTAATGTACAGCAAGAACATTTGTTCATTTCTGTGAAGAAAGTCTTGCCAGAACATTGAGCTGCCAGTGTGCCGAGAGCTTTCCCTGTTAGCTGGGAACATTGCTAAAGACTGTAAAAGAATGAAACTGTCCAGTGCATCCATTGTTTCAGTCCAATTATAATTGCAATTTCCCAACTCCGAGGTGCTCTATAGGAACTTCCCAAGAGGTCTCAAAGGCAAAATAAGACAATAAGCATTTTACCAGCAAGGTCGTAGTTTTGTTTTTTTGTCCACAAACTAGCACATAGTATATACACAGATCCCAGCAGAGCCGATCATTATTTGTGCTGTTTTCCTTTTAGTTTTTTTTTCTGTATGTGTGTGTGAGTGAATACTTTTGAGTAGAGCAGTGAACTATAGTGGCCTTCAGCAGCAGAGCAATCTCTCCATCCTCACATGCCGGCAAAATAACAAATAAGCCCTCCAAACAATCACAAACCCCTGCTGAATTTCTCCGCCTTTGTTTTGTAATTTACATGAACAGATTGCGATAGCGGCGCCGGAGAAAGCCGGCCGTCTTGTTTGCCGGCTCACTTTTGGGAAGTCTCTCGCAAATCAGCCTCTTTTGTTTGCCTGTGTTCTTCGCTCCTCTGAGTCCTCACGTTCTGCAAGAACATTTGTTGAGAAGAGCTTTTAGGTTTTTTTTTTTGTCTGTGTAGACTTCAGCTGGGTTTTTTTTCTTTTTCGTTTTGTGTCCGGGGCTGAATAGAAGCTTGTATGGCTTTCAGTTTAACACTGGAGCTTCTCAATGAGGGCCAAATAAAAATTTTAAACGATTTCTGCAAAGTCATCTTTTCACTACTCCAAAAAAAAAAAAAAAAAGATGTTCTTTTCTATCGGCGTAATTAAATCAGCCCAAATAATTGTGCGGCTATTTGTGAGATTAGATTGAAACCCTTACAAAAGCCATTCATTTCTGAGCCAGGTTTGCTTTAGCGGTCAGTGTTTGCATTTGTATGCATTAGTATGACAAGGCAGGAGGTCAGATGGTCTGCAAAATGGACGAATGGTCGGAGATAATCTAGCAAATTTAGCCGAACGATATGAATCCATAAAGCCGCACCGCGCCGTAATGAGGTTTGCTGATGTCTGGGCTTTTATTTCAGCCGATGTGCACGATAGAGGTTATTATCCCTGGAGAGGAATGGAGATTTTATCTGTCTCTCTATCGTGCCGTGTGCGCTCCAATGTCCTTGGGTGGTTTTGTTTTAGGGGCATTCGCAAATATTTTTGGGCCGTGAGGCGATTTAAGATCTGCTTGTCCGCATAACACTGTGACAAAATAATGGCTGCATTTGGATTGCAATACAAGATGCCTTATGTTTACTGAATGCTGTGCAGTTGTCTGTGTCTATGTGTGTGTGTGTGAGTGTATAGATAAAGTCAATCAATAATAGTAATTAATAACAATTTGTCACTTTGTTAAACTGTAGAGTTGAATTTCCAACATCAAAACTGGACAGAGCAGAGATCAATTCACAACTGTAAGTAAACTGAAAACAACTGTGAATCACTAAATTAACAGACATTTTTACAACCCCAAAGAAGAAAGTAGTGATTTCAAAATTTATTTTGACTTGTATTTCATTGCAGACAATACAACAAACATTCATTAATGTGTTCCTCGTGATTTTGATATGTTTGCTTTTTTTCTTTTAAAAATAAACATGCCTTCCAATTTTAGTTCAGGAGGATCAGCAAAGCATTTACCACCTTGTAATGTTGCAATTCCTTTTCACAACACTTAAAAAAATATTTTCAGGGACTGAAGACACCAAGCGATGAAGTGTTTCAGGTGTAATTTTGTCCCATTCTTCCCACAAACAAGTGTTAAGGTGGACAGCAGTACAGGGTCTTTGTTGTCACATTTTGTGCGTCAAAATGCACCACACATTCTCTATTGGAGACATGTCTGGACTGCAGGCAGGCCAGTCAAGTATCTGTATCCTCTCCCTCCGCAGCCAGGACTTAATGTGTGCAGAATGTGATTTTGCATTGTCTTGTTGAAATATGCATGGGTGTCCCCGGAAAAAAAAGGCAGCATATTGTGCTCCAACTTCTCTATGTACTTTTCAGCATTAATAGTGCATCACAGAAGTGTAAATTACCTTTGCCAAGGGCACTGACCTTGTTGCTGGTAACAGTCTGGATAATCCTTTTCTTCTTTGGTCAGGAGCCCACGGCTTCCATTTCTGCCAAAATACCTGAAATACTGATTCATCTGACCACAGTACATTTCCACTGTGTGATGGTCCATCCTAGATGACTCAAAGCCCAAAGAAGTCGACTGCGCTTCTGGACACTGTTAACATAGGGCTTACTTTTAACACAGTACAGTTTTCAATGGCATTTGTGTACGTACTACATATTGTGATACTTGAGGGCCAAAAAGGTTTGCCAAAGTTGTCCTGAGCCCATGTGGTGATATCGCTTCTAGATGAATGAGGATTCTTGATGCAGTGCTGTCTGAGTGATCAGAGATCACTGTTGTTCAGCTTAGGCTTACGGACTTGTGCTTTATGCCCTAAAATTCCTCCAGATTCATTGAATCTTTTAAATATGTTATGCACTGTTGAAGGTGAAAGATCCAAATGTCTTCCAATATTTTTTTGAGGAACATTGTTTTTAAACATTTCAATAATTTTCTCATGTATTTGTTGGCAAACTGGCGATCCTCTGCCCATCTTTGCTCCTAAAGGACTAGACCTTTCTTGGATGCTGCTTTTATATATATAAAATAATCAGCAATGTATGCTTCTGTGGAATTGTTCCCATTCTGCTCTCCAATATGGCCGAATGATGATGAACATTTTGTAAAAAAAACATTGCAACATTATAGGACAAAGTGACATCCTGGCATCCATAATATATTGTTCTTAGCCATTTTCATGGATGGCAAACCACTTTAGGCAGTTTTTTCGTTTCCCAGCAGTTTTCTCAGTGAAAAGTGTCTGTACTTCTCCATTCAGTTAAGTGCATGCTCTCAGTGAGTCAGAGTATGCAGACAGAATCCTAATTTCTTCAGATTGACGTTTCTAGATTAACTCCGGCTTAAACTGCTGTCTCTGCATTTAGCCAGTCACTTTGGACAAAAGCGTTCCCCTAAATGACGGCGTTGAAGCAAAAGTGTGTGAGCTGAGAGTTAGTCGAGGCAGGGATCCATGCTTCGGAGCGCGTGCTCTTAAGGGAATCGCGGACTCGCAGCGCGTATTGACTGTTCTCTCCAGGCAGTCTGGGATTTTAAAAATAGTTTCACGAAAAAACATTCATGCTCGATATGCTTTTAATATGCGACCCAGTCTGAATGTCTGAGGTTTAAATTAGGGATTGATTCTGCAGATGACGTTCAGAAATGTACAAGAATAGAGACATGAATATTTGGTAAATGCACTGCAAGCATGTACACTGTATAAAAAAATAAAAAATAAATAAATAAAAGAATAGAAAAATTCTGCTGCCTTCAATTTTACAGTCGAGTCAAGTCAACCTATAAATGAAAGAAAAAATATTAAGGTAAACTGTAATTTTGGATGGATGGATGGATGGATGGATGGATGGATGGATGGATGGATGGATGGATGGATGGATGGATGGATGGATGGATGGATGGATGGATAAATACCCAGAACTCTAGACTGAATGACAGACAGATAGATAAAACAACAGAACGACTGAACTATAGAACAGATAGAATGATAGAACAGATGGATGGACACAGACAGATAAAATGCTAGACAGATAAAACGATAGAACAATAGAACGGATAGAACGATTGGATGGATGGATATATACACAGAACGATGGATGTATGGATAAATCGGTGGATGGGTGGATGGATGGATGGATACACAGAACGGTAGACGGATGGATGGAAAAATACACAAAATGGTAGACAGATAGAATGATAGACAGATAAAACGATAGATAAAATGATGGAACGACTGAACAATAGAACGAATAGAATGATAGAATAAATGAATGGATGAAACGGATGGATATATACAGAGAACGGCAGACAGATAGAATGATAGACATAGAATGAAAGACAGACAGACAGATTAAACAATAGACAGATAGAATGATAGAATGGATGGATGGATAGAACAATTGACAGAAAAAATGATAGCTAGATAAAATAGCTCTATATAGATAGCTCTATCTATCTATACATTCATCCGTCTATCTGTCCATTTATCTATCCATCTATTTGTCTATCTCTATCCATTCATACATCTATCTATCTATATCTATCCATCCATCTATCTATCTATATCTATCCATCCATCTATCTATCTATCCATCCGTCTATCTATCCATCTATCTATACGTCTATCTATCCATCTGCTTATTTCTAGTTGTCTATCTGCATGCTATTGTATTTTTTTTTTTTACATTCTCTAATGTAGAGTGTTTGTTTTTGTATTTTTGAGTATCAGTGCGGGGCGTTCAGTACAGAACCATCAAGTCCAGTCTAACCTCTCTTTCTCTGTCTGTCTGTCTGCAGCGCTGGCAGGTCACTTCTGCAATGGGACTTTTCCAGCAGACCCCAGTGATGTGATCCGCAGCAGAACGGGGCTGATTTGACATGCAGCTCCAGCAGGGCGTCTGGTCTCCACTCGCTCCCCGGAGACGCGCTTTGCTTCTCCACAGTCTGCTAATACAAACCTGCCTGCTGCGGGAACAAGACAGCGGCCCGTGCCAGCCGTCCTGAATACTAATGTCTTCTGCTGAACCGCCCACAACGCAGTGTCGGGACATCTGCCTCTCTGAAACACCAAGAAGAGCATTTTCATGAGCTATCAAAGACCTGCCTGAGCTGGATTCTCTCTCTCTCTTTTTTTCCAGGAACAAGACATGAGATTCCTGTGAGCAGAGGTGTGATAAGTCTCCAGTTTGACACCGATCTGTATCTGACAGGCAGGTCAGGTAGTTTTGGAGTCTACCAGCAATTACCGGCCTGTCCAGGTTAGCTGAAGTGCAGTGAAATTAGCCGATGATCTCCGTGGTTATCACATACAGACTCTCTCTCTCACACACACACACACACACACTTGTACAGCTCCCTTTATGGGGACTTCACATAGCCATACTTAATGTTAAGGCTGTTTTATATTTTTGCGTCAAGAGCAGGTGTACGGTCTGGTGCAGCATTTTCATGGTTGAGTAGCACCTCTCAAAAAAATTTACTACACGTCACAAGGATGCATAGCACAAGCTCTGTGATTGGTTGGCTTGGTATCGGTGATGAGTGTGGGCGTTGCTGAGAGCCGCGAGCCCGATGGAGCGAGTGTTTAGAAGCGTTGATTCCCGTGAAGGAGCTTCAGATGGAAACTTTTGTTTTGTGTTTATCTTATGATTAATGTTGCTGCACGTCTGCTGTTTCCCGCCTCTGAATGAGCGAGATTGAGCTACTTGTACATTAAGGTGGCATTCAGAAAAAACAAAACACCTGTGAAGAAACTCAAGACAGAGGAACATAACCTACTGTGCCAGCGTTTTAGAAGTGTTATTGCAGAGCAACACAAACAGCATGCAGAAGTGTAAATGCACGACTATGTGCAATGCATGCGCCATGAGTCTTGGTTATTACTCGAAGAATAAAACGGCCTTTATATTGTATAGGCAGGATGTTCCACACGCTAGCGATGGGAGAAACTAAGCTTTTCAAAGCTTTGAAACAATTGAAGCCATTGATAGTTTTCATTTGTTGTCACAGCATTAGCCTGCATTAACAACAAATTATTAGGCGCCAACACGGTGCATATTTTAACCTGAAAGTATCATTTAATATCAATAACTATTAAGTGTCTCTACAATATGGATTCTTTTATAAGTTTAATACTTATTCATTGTTTGTTCCGTGATGGATTCTGCTAAACAAGCTAAGAAGAGACTTTTCATTTTACAAAGGTCTCATTAAAACATCTACAAACTCCTAAAACTGACCCAAGATCAGGTAAAAATCACGAAACCTGCTCAGTGATTCACTATTGGGGGTGAACTGAATGAATGTGTGTGATTCATGTGGATTTTAATGGAAATACACAGATCGTCTCCAGTGGAGAAACACTGAATGTTCACAACGTTTCAAAACATCAATGATGTAACAAAGCTGTGTTTACTGAAATCACACGACCTTGGCAATTTTATACGCGACCCTGATTCGGAACAAAAGATTTGTAAAAGTTTCATAGCTTCGTGAACCAGTGCTTTGAAATCAGCCATCACTTCCATTAATCAGCTCTCTGGTGGCTGGTTGCAGTACAAGTCACAAACCTCGCCTTTTCAATATAAATGAAAGAGATTTGTGTGCAAATAAAAACATTAATTACTCTTTCAGTAAGATTTTTCGATAGATGGTTTTGGTCATTTAAAGTAGATGTTATAATGCAGTGCTTCCCCTACCATTATATTAGGGATGGTCCCGCTTGAAGTCAAGTTAATTGTATTTTATATATAGTGTCAGATCACTTCTTTTAATAAACAAGCTAAATAGCCGTATGTAATATCTTATTGACACAACAGCATGTCATTTCTGTCTCTACATGGTTACGCGTTTACAAATTTCTGCTCTCCGAGTTTTACACAGCCACTCTCTGCTGTATGCGCACAGACAAACACTTGTACAGCTAACTTTATGAGGACTTCCCATAGACATACTCTATATTCATATTGTACAGACTGTATATTTTGTCCCTGATTCCCTCATGGAGACCAAAAAAATGTCCCAACAAGGTCGAAATTTAGTGTTATTTGGGTCCCACAACATGAGGAATACAAAATACATACACACAATGGTATTGGTGCTTTACAGGGACTCTCCATTGGCAAAATCTATTTTATACAGCAAAAAAAAAAACGCTTTTTATGATCCTACACCACCACTGCCCTTAAACTCAAGCCTCACAGGAAACCTGTAGCAAAATATAAAAGTTCATTAACACCCATTAAGTATGATTAAGCACTTTTAATTACGAGGAAGCAAGGCATGTCCTCGTAAACCACCTTAGAGTACAACTAGATCATACATGTCATTATACAAAAAAAGTCCTGGTAAACCAACAAAACCAGTACACACACAAACACACTTGTACATCTTTATGGGGACTTTCCATAGACATACTCTATATTGGTATTGATGTTTTACAGGGACTTTCTATAAGCATTAAGAATTTTATACAGCAAAAAATAAAATGCTTTGAAAATAATCAAATGACCCTCGTTAGGTATGATTAAGCATTTTTAATAATGAGGACACACAACATCCTCGTAAAGCAGTCCAATAGAGTACAACTAGGTCATACCCATGTCGTGCAAAAAGCTGTCCTTGTAAACCACCAAAACCAGCATACACATACACACACATACGTCAGTCCACATCACTGCCACTCAGCTGCACACACAGAGAGCGAGAACCGAGGTGAGCAGGCGATGTCTGACAGGTTTAGAAGAACTATAATCACCAGAAGTATGAAACAAATTTGACACAGAGGCGATTGGATCGGTCAGCGGCTCCTTCACCTGCCCGAGCATTTGTGCCGGTCTCAAAGCACAGCAAATCACACATGAAATTGCTTTAATGTCGCAGTTGTTTCTCTTGTACTGTAATGGAGAGAAAATTCCATCATCTTTTTTTAGTTTATAGTTTGTTTAATCCTTTATGCTGCATTTGTTTCATGTAGAACAAAAAGAGAATTTTGAAGAGTTAAAAAAAGGCTGTGATTTTATTGTTAAAAAAAATTTAACATTAACTTTAAGTTTCCTTAAGTGTAAATGTTTGGAAATTTAGATTTATGTAGTATCTGAAAGCTGAATAAATAATCTTTCCATTAAAATCTACTTGGGCTTCATGGTGGCGAAGTGGGTAGCATCAGTGTTTCCCCTACCGTTATATAAGGGGGGGGCGCCCCGCCCTCCCAACGGCTGTACCCGCCCCCCTTGGTCACATTAATTGTATTATCTATATAGCACCAGATCACAACTTTTTTTAATAAACAAGATAAACAGTGTATGTAATATCTTATTTACACAACAGCATGTCATTTCTGTTCTGCGCTCGCGTCATTGCAGCTAAAATATATACAGATGCAGACATCCTAAGTCTCCTGGAAGTTTCGGGTGTCTCCCGCAAATGACTCCCAGATGCCCGCAAATGAATGATAATCTCCCGCCCGGTCCTCAAATACGTCCCGCATCCCTCTCCGCTCTATATGAATGAGCAAGTGAACAGATCGCAAGATGCACAGTGATGGTCTAAACATTACATTTGATAGGTTAAATGAATAGAGCAATATTGGAATGGTCCTGCATGTATTTAGGCCTTTTTTTTTTACATATAACATCTGAAAGTTCTGTTTATGACAATATTACAAGTTCACTAAAAGTTAGCTGGAATTATTAGATAAAACTTTTTTAACATAAATATTTAATAATATAACTTTTTGTAATACACTCATTGCTATAAGTAGTAGTTTATGGGCCTATTTCCTTTTAGTAAAGAAGTATTAGATTTATAGAGGTGCATTTTAACTCATTTTCATCTCTCATCATTTGCAATGTTTCCAAAATGCATTGTTTGTAATTTTTTCTGTGGCGGTTCATTCCGCTGTGGTGACCCCTGATAAATAAAGCACTAAGCTGAAGTAAAATGAATGGATGAATTATTTTCTGTAAAGCTGCTTCTGGCCATGACATGTTCACATCTAAAAAATTAAGAGACATGTTTAATAAATGTCTCAATAAATGGGCCAGACATTTCTGACTTTCCATACCAAGAGCCTCAGGAAATGTTCTTCCAGAAGCCCATAAAGATTGCAGAGACAAAAGCTGCAGTTTGTCAATAAAAAAAGATATAAAATAAATGTATTCATTTATTTTCTTGTCGGCTTTGTCCCTTTATTAATCCGGGGTTGCACAGCGGAATGAACCGCCAACTTATCCAGCACATGTTTTACGCAGCGGATGCCCTTCCAGCTGCAACCCATCTCTGGGAAACATCCATACACACTCATTCACACCCATACTCTACGGACAATTTAGCTTACCCAATTCACCTGTACAAAGGAAACCCACACGAACGCATGGAGAACATGTAAATTCCACACAGAAACGCCAACTGACCCAGCCGAGGCTCGAACCAGCGACCTTCTTGCTGTGAGGCGACAGCACTACCTACTGCGCCACTGCATCGCCATAAAATAAATGTTAATTTATAATTTACAAACGGTTGTACAGTTCAAATAGTTGTTCAGTTATTTACTGCTGTCATTACAGACTATGACTCCTTGTGTCAGTGTGAGTCTGAACAGCCATGCTGCGTTGGGCCGCGTCGAAACAAGCCGCAGTCCCAATCCCCCCCCTCCAAAACTGTAAACCTAGGGGAAATACTGAGCATGATTGCCTCACAGCAAGAAGGTCGCTGGTTTGAGCCTTGGCTGGGTCAGTTGGCATTTCTGTGTGGAGTTTGCATGTCCTCCCCGTGTTTGCGTGGGTTTTCTCTGGGTGCTCCGGTTTCCCCCACAAGTCCAAAGACAAGCACTATAGACGAATTACCAACCCACATCACACATGACATCACACGGGTTCCCGGTTGCCAAAAGAGACCGGTGGCAATAGTAAGCATGTCGTGTTGTGCAGTAGGATGCCAAATATGATATTTGGCTAAAAGGGAGCTGAATGAAGTGACGACCTAATTATAAATGCTCCATAATGATGGAACATTATTTCTTGCACATGACCACACATCTTGTTAAAACACTTGAAGCTTCAATGAAATTGTATTTTTGGGGCTGGATGCTTGGCCATTTCCTCTTATTCAATATCCATTGGGAGGGTGCTATCGCAAATAGACCTGTCATACAAACGCCACTCACTTTAATGTTAATTTAGCCGAATAACTGGGCTTATTACTGGGTGACAAGCTGTTATAATATGCTGAAAGCATTATGTAAATAATACATATAATATGTAATCAATATAACTTTTTTCTAAGACAACAACAAACTCTGTACCGCATTGGATGTCATTCCCTCACTGTAAATGCTAGCGTTTTTTTCTGCCACCTCCCTGCGCGCGCATCCTGAATGTTTACAAACATGGTAATTCATCTATAGGTGAATTGAATAAGCTAAATTGGCAGAGAGTGTATGGACGTTTCTTAGTGATGGGTTGCAGCTGGACAGGCATCCGCTGCATAAAACATATGCTGGATAAGTTGGCGGTTCATTCCACTGTGGCAACCCCAGATTAATAAAGGGAATATGCTGAAAAGAAAATGAAATGTAGTTAAAAATTCAAAAATATTGAGAAAAACACCATTTTGTGCCAATTAAGTTCCTAATTAAGCACTTAGCAATGCACATTACTAATCAAAATTTAAGTTTTGATATTTAATGTAAACAATTTTTTTTAATGTAGTTATGGAACAGGATCATTTTTTGGCATAAAAGATGAATCCATAATTTTGGCTTTTGCTAAAAACATATTTGTAAATATATCCTATTATTTCAACTTACTTTTTGATTAGTAACATGCATTGCTAGAACTTTAACTTTAAAGGGCACCTACAGTATGATGAAAATCCTCTTTTGTAAGCTGTTTGGACAGAACTCTGCGTAGGTATATTGTGTCCACAGTCATATTGGGGTGATACAAACACCTGATGTTGTGACGTTAAAATAGAATCTAAATCCCTCCCATTTTTAGGCCGACCGCAACGTGACGCAGGAGTGCAGTTTCCCCACCCACAGAATTGATTGACAGCCGCATATTAACATGTCTCCACAGTAACACGTATAATTCTATCTACAACACAGGATGCAAAGCAAAGCAACCGGGATTAAAAGATCTGTTGAGCTCTCTGTGATCATCAATCATCATGTGATCAAGAATGAGTTTCACAAGTTTGACACGTTTTTAAAACAATTCATGTTTGTAATGAATTACAGCGATTTTACCATCTTTATCAGCACAGCCACATGTCAGTACAATTATGAAGAAGAAGCTTCAATTCCGGTGTGTGGACGTTAAATCAGGTTTATTTTGTACATTGGCATAAGAAATATCCATACAGCTGAGGATATTAAAGTGTATCTTGTCACATTTGCTGTGCAAATTTAAACATGCATGCGTTGTGTGTGTGTCCGCTGTGTGTGTGTGTGCGTGAACTTTGTAATGACATTGTGTGTTACTTATCATTGCAACTCCACAACAAATACATCAAACAATGATAAAGTTCTTACTGTAGTATTTCTCACAAACGCTACATAGGATCTGCTTTCTTTTGTCTGTCACTGTGCTGTTTATCTGAATGGAAAGACACTCTAACAGGCACGTGGGAAAGGTGGGCGGGGAGAACTAGCATTAAAGTCACAGGCAACAAAAACGGCTACATTGTTGTTCAGAGAAGAAAATCCAATATTCTGAATGGTCTAATAAATAATCTGATGGGTGTTTTGAGCTGAAACTTTACAGACACATTCTGAACACACAAAAGACTTATCTTAAATCTTAAAAAAGGGGTAAAATAGGTGCCCTTTAAAAATAATATGCTTTTAAAAAAGTGATTTTCAGTATGCCCTCATTCTACACTCAAAAAAATGTGCGTTGCTTTATCAAACTACTTATTTACAATAAGCTAAAACAACACAATTATTTAAAGTTTTTTTTGGGAGGGGGGGAGAAACTAATTGCTTTATTTTTAAACCACTTAAATTTGTAAAAACAAATACATTTACTTAATCGATATGTGTTGGGAAACATAGGAATTTTGTGAAACCCTGCATTTATTATTTTCTATTATTTTTTATATTTCATTTGATATCCAGATGGCTGTATCTTGACCAAATATTTTCAAATCTTAAAGGATACATCAATAAAAAGATTTATTTAGCTTTTAGGTGTATACATCTCAATTAAAAATAAAAATGGACAATTATGAATGGTTTCTGGTGCAGGGTCACATACTGTCAACGAGCATCTGTTAAGCAGTTAGCGAAAAGTTTGAGCATAGTCTTTCTCTTGTGTAATGTCTCTTACTTTCCCCTTTCCAAATGGAAATGTAATTGCTCTGGTTTGCAGCTCTCAAATTAAATATGTTGGCATCCTCGTGAATCATTGACGTTTGATGTTAATGACGTCAAAGCCGTGCAAATTTGATTTGAGAGCTCCATTATGATTTGCATGGATGATTGGATTCGATATGCAAGTTTCAGTTTGTTCCTCACACAAGAGCAGATAACTTAAAGAGACAGTTCGCACAAAACATGAAAGTTGCCTCATTACTTCCTATCTGCCATGTGGTTTTAATGCTTTGAATTTCTTTCTTTTGTTGAACACAAAAGAAGATATTTAGAAAAATGCTGATTGCTGGCAGCCATTGACTTCCATAGTAAAAAAATAATAATAATATGGATGTCAATGGGTGTTCAGCTACTAGGGTTTTTCTGAATATCTATTTGAATAAGTGAAGGTTGAGTAAATGATGACAGAAATTTCACTTCAAATGTACCTTTCACTAGATTTTCCTTCAAATTGAATCCTTAAGATGTATTGTGGTTGCCAGAATGTTACTGTAAAATAATAGTATAAGCTATAAAAGAAATTGCAACATTTCTATGGTAAATTATCACCAGTTTAAAGCCTTAATACACCAATGTTTTGAAGTTCTAAGATTCACACATCGTACCCTTGTTACTCAAACACAAAAATGGAAAAAACACAACCAAAAGCATGTGGGGATATGAACGTCTGACCCTAACTAACTAGATAACAGTACTGCATGATAAGTTTGCGCCTGCTTCAGCCATGGTACAGCAACAAAGTTCATTGATTATTATGCCAGAACAAGAGTATAGTTGCTAGACAAAATATCCGTTTGTTGGTCTTTCCATTGGTCTTAGTACATGAGGTAACAACAGAAGAGTCAAGCTGTAAATATGATAAATATTGAAATTCTGTCTATTTTTGTTGACTAATCTGATCTGAATGATCTATGTCAAGCTAAGCTAAAGTTGCACTCGCCAGACTAAAATGTGTCTATTTTTTTTTTTTAAAGCGAAGTATTCCTAAGTCTGAGAAGTCTTAAGAATGGTCTAATTTTCTCAAGATCAAACAATCTAATCTTGTTTATAAAAAAAAAAAAAACACACCAAAAGTGGCAAGAGCATCAAAGTAGCCAGAAGTCATTCATTTTCAATGGGAACCGGCAGCGATAAGCGGCGAGGAGCAGCGTGGCATGTATTCGCCGGTGTAGGCGTCGAGGAGAGTTGAAATCAAGTGGTAATGAGCTATGACGCAGTTCAGCAGCAAGCAATCAGAATGCAAAAGTCCACCGCTTGAGAGGATTCCAGAGAACACAGTCACTGTGAACTTTGGTTCCGACCACAGTTGTCCCCAAGGGTTTAATATTGTGGTCGTCGGATTTCTAATTATTTACAAGGTTTTCTTACAGGAAGATACATTTAAAAAGTTACTGGCGAGTTACTGATGTGCATTAATGTTTTTTTGGGGGGTTTAAAAAAAAAAAAGTGGGAATAGTAAAGTAAAATAGTACTTAAATAGTACTTATTTTACTTTATAGTAAAATAGTATTGCTGCTTCAGGATATTTCAGACATATGGACACATTGGATAATTAAGTGGAGCAAAGCCACACCACATGCAAATTGATCTTCCATTGTTTAATGAATTTGATAATAAGTGTGCAACATTTTCATGCTAGAAAACATGTTTTATGAGGCAATGTAACTGATATGACATGCTGCAACGGCCCCTTTAAATATGCGATCAATGTAGCAAATTTTGATTCTCTCGCCGCCGGAGCTGAAGACAGACATCGTTGTCGTCAGGGCGGCCAGAGCGACCTTTGACGCTCTCACAGTAAGAAATAGAACCTTCAACTGATTCCAGATTTCTTACCGCAGCACACTCTTTAAAAAATACTGCGTTGTTATTATCTAACATTGCGTCAAATATGGACAAACCTAATGTTGGGTTAATTTTTTCAACATATATATATACTGTACAGTTGAAGTCAGAATAATTAGCCCCACTTAGATTTCAATTTTTTTATATATTTCCTAAATGATGATTAACAGAGCAAGGACATTTTCACAATATGTCTGATAATATTTTTTTTTTCTGGACAAAGTCTTTTGTTTTATTTCGGCTAAAATAAAAGTTTATATATTTTTTTTACTATTTTAAGGTCAATATTATTAGCCCCTTTAAGCTATATATTTTTTCGATAGTCTACAGAACAAACCATCGTTATACAATAACTTGCCTAATAACCCTAACCTGCCTAGTTAACCTAATGAACCTAGTTAAGCCTTTAAATGTCACTAAGCTGTATAGAAGTGTCTTGAAAAATATCTAGTCAAATATTATTTACTGTCATCATGGCAAAGATAAAGTAAATCAGTTATTAGAGATGAGTTATTATTATGTTTAGAAATGTGTTGAAAACCTCTCTGTAAAAAGAAAATGTGGACAAAATACATAAAATAAACTCAGAAAAAAATAAAGAAAACAATGGAAAGAAAAAGCATTGAAACAAAAAAAACTCAGCAATGGTGTTATCAAGACTTTCAGAAAAAGCTAAAGAAATAGTGTGAGACTGATAATGGCAGCCAAAAGAGAGAACAACATCAAATTTACTGTCCGGCCCCCACAGACGCTGCATTACAAACACCTTGCATAAGCGGTAATTTATTTTTGGATAAAAATACATACCTCAATACATAGAAATGTTCATACTTTTCAGTTTTTTTATCAAACTATCTTGTGAAAAGGGTTTGTTATGTCTCAGAACTATGTTTTGTATCTAATTGTAATGTTTTGTGGCAAGTAGCTGTGTAATAAGCAGGATAAAGTCCACCCAGGATGTTTGTTTTCACAGAATAAAGCCCTTCAGTCTTAAACAACAGTGCTCTACTTTGCGTCGGGCTGCCGATAAACCTGTAAGGATTTATTCTGCGATAACAACCTCCTGGATGTACTTTATCCTTAACATTCACTCAAAAAAGTTAGTTTTGCTGCTTGTTCAAACTACTTATTTAAATTGAGCCGAATCAACACAATTCTTGAGTTTTTTTTTAAACAATTTAATTGTTTTACCTTCAATCCACTTCAATTTGCAAAACAATGAAGTAAACTTAATTAACTTGTGTTGGGACCACATGAAGGAACTGTGCGGAAACCTGCATTTTTTACAGTGTAAAGTGCTTTAACATGCTACTTTTAAAGGTGCAAAACATTGAAGCTCCAACATCTCAAATTGTAAATAAAATTTAAAATTGAAAACACATCAAATTCTCAATCATTTCTCCACAATTAAAATGACAAAATATCTGCACTTCTCTGATGTTTCTCCTAAAAATTGCCCAGTGAACTTAAGCTCTAAAAGATCTCAGCAATGTCTAAAATCTAATACGAAATGAATGCAAACATTACAGATCACATTTGAGCAATCAGAGTTGCTCCACATTCATTTTAAAGTCAGCATGAGACAGTTTTTTTTTTCATATTGTAACACCGTTCCTCGAGAAATGGATGATAAATGAGAAAACAATGGGCGTGGCTTGTTTTCTGATTGCTGATTGGATGTAGTAAAGTAGGCATTTCATTCAGAAAGATCAGTAAAAGAGTTTAGGAAGAGTTATAATGCTGTGTTCACACAAGATGCGGAAGAAGAGTCAAGCGTGAGTGATTTACATGTTAAGTCAATGCAAAGACACGAATAGACATCCTGCGGCGCAATACGCGAATTGAGCATTTTGCACGTTTGACGGACTTCAGCGGACATTTGCGCCGCGTTAACCAATCAGGAGCTTGCTCTTGTGGGGACATGGTTATGAACAGTAGTGCCTGTTGTTGGTGTCCCGGAGGAAAATCCTCCTGCCTACACTGACAACAGTTCATCAAACTGGGCTCGGCTCAGTCAGAAGCACTGCTGAAAGCCTCCATCATCCAGGTTACGTATCTGGAGGAGTTTATGAGCTCACAGAGCTGGTGCACCTCTGAAAGGATCTAGTAGACTCAGACACGGCTCCAAACGAATCAACACTGTTTTTCAGCCTTCATAAAACAGTTATTTTCTCAACAAAATCCATGTTAGCCATTTAGCAACAAAGGTACAGTCACCGGGCAGACAGAAGCTCTGCTCAAGACACAAATCCACGTCTGTTCTGAAGTAAATTTGACACCCGAATGAAGCGGATTTTCATGCGTGAAT
>CAIGQZ010013813.1:1215071-1228430 GCA_903798205.1 Danio tinwini
ACACACACACACACACACACACACACACACACACCTGCTTTAGAGATGTATCAGATCGGGGAGATACACACATATGCTTTTACATGGACACGCAGATCACTCCAGAGACAGAATAGATGGGGTTGTGTCCTCCTGTAAAAAAATAAATAAATGAAGATCACAGCACACCAAAACCCTTTCTATATGAAGAAAAAGACACAAAACATGCATGTAATTGGACCAAGACTATAGCCGGATATGGCCTGAGTGTCTGCAAGTGCGATTAAGAGTATTTTGAGCTACACTGAAGGGGAAAAAAAAGCCTCATTGAATCAACTTAAATAGTTTACTTTAACTTCTTACACCTAAAAGAATAAAGTTTTTCAACTTATTTGTTACTGAAACCTATAATAAATTAAGTTGAAACTAATTTATTTATGTAGTTGTAACAAGCTGAAGTAATGCGTTTTACTTTTTCCAGTGTATACAGCGCTCCGTATACATGAGTACACTCCTCAGAGATCACTTTTGTTAAATATTTTCTACATTAAGATATATTACGATTACGGTCCTGCCACCGTAGATGCTGCATTTCAAACACCTCGCACAAACTTTAATTAGTTTTTTGTAGATGCAATGACAATATGATACATACATAAATACTTAAAAATGTTCATATGTTTTCAAAAATCTAAATATTAAAAACTTTCAAGGATTTAAGATGCTGATGACTGTTAAACAAGTCATAACAGTCTTGTGAAAAGGGTCCATATGACTCAGATCAATGTTTTGTATTTAAATTTGATGTTTTGTGGCAAGTAGGCATGGGTTGGTATAAGATTCTGACGGTATGATAACCTTGGATAAAAACATCACGGTTTCACGGTATTGATTACTGCTCTAAAATATATTATTTTTAAATGGCTGGGTAAAAAACAAAAACTTTTTTTCCCTTTGAACACAATATATTTTATTTTGAGAAACATTTATAATATTTTGTAGCAGTAAACATATCAGGCTAAATAATTTAATTGAATCATTGACTTCTGCTGTCCTCATTAGTTTTAAAAAACACAGATTTCTTTACAATTTAAAATGACATCTTTGGATATCTTTTCTGCTGCAGATACTGTTGTCCTAAAAAACAAACACAAAAACGTAAATAAAAAGCTTACATATACCTTAGGAACGGTATTACAGAATATGTTGGCGGTTTTTAAAACCTTTTCCAAACCGCGGTATACCTTGAAAACGGTTATCGTCCCATGCCTAGTGGCAAGTAGCTGTGTAATAAGTGGGATGAAGTACAACCAGGAGGTTTGTTTTCACAGTTTTGTCTTCAGCCTTATACAGCAGTGCTCCGCTTTAATTTCAGGCTGCCGATAAACCTGTCAGGTTTTATTCTGCGATAACAACCTCCTGGATGTACTTTAGCCCTTACACTCACAGATCTCTATTGTTAATTTTATATTTTCTATATTAAGATATATTACAATAACAAACTTGTGCATGTACAGTTGAAGTTAGAATTATTCGCCACCCTGAATAATTAGCCCTCGTTTATTTTTTTTCCCCAATTTCGGTTTAACAGAGATTTTTTCAACACATTTCTAAACATAATAGTTTTAATATCTCATTTCTAATAACTGATTTATTTTATCTTTGCCATGATGACAGTAAATAATATTTGACTAGATATTTTTCAAGACACTTCTATACAGCTTAAAGTGACATTTAAAGGCTTCACTAGGTTAAAGCAAGTTATTGTATAACGATGGTTTGTTTTGTAGACTATCGAAAAAATATAGCTTAAAGGGGCTTATAATTTTGACCTTAAAATGGTTCTTAAAAAATTTAAAAACTGCTTTTATTCTAGCCGAAATAAACGAATAAGAAAAAAATATTATTAGACATACTGTGAATATTTCCCTGCTCTGTTAAACATCATTTGAGAAATATTTGAAAAAGAAAAAAAAATAGCAAAAGGGGGCTAATAATTCTGACTTCAACTGTACATTAGTCCGTACCAAAGACAAAAGTCAAGCTACTTTAACAAAATAACATGAGATCATTGTGGAAAAAGTAGCACACTCACTGTCAAAAACATTGAGAATCATTAATATCTGTGCAATGTCCATTTATATAAAAAGCTTATCAGACAAAGTAATATAAATAAAGTTTAGTTTTATACATTATATTTATCTTTATAAAAAATTGCTTACATTAACAAATAAAACACAAAGTAGGCTACTGTGCAAAAAAAAAGGATGTCTCTCACTTTTAGAAGCTGTCATTCATTCATCCTCACCATACTCGAGGTCTTGATCGTATCATCTCTTTTTCCATTTCTTCTGTTTTTATCATGTCATAGAATCCGCGTGAAAAGAACATCTTGCTTAACTTCATCTTTCATGAAATGAAGTTGCCGTTTAATGTATAAGAGTAAATGTATAGTAAAAAACAAGCACACTCAACTTAATTGATTCGAGAAAATATTCAATTAAAATTTTAATGAAGAGGCAAAAATCAGGAGAAACATAGAATATATTACATTTAGATAAATTTAGTATTTTCCTTTTACTTCCCTCATTTGAATTTAAATGCATTATATTTCCGTTTTGTGCCCTGAGGAAGGCTTTTAAGCTCAAATGCATTAACATTTATTTTATTTCACATAAAACAAAATTCTCTTTTATCACAAGTTTTGCTAGAGTTCCCTATTTTTTTCTATATTTGCATTTTGTCTACACATCTTGTATGGTGGTTGAGTGCTCCAGACCTGCCTTTACCAGTTATACTTCCATTCCTAAAGATGTGACCAAACCATTTAAAACCATTTAGTTGAAAAAAATCACCAAATTATGTTATCAAATTCAGGATTTTAAGACGATATTAAGACCGTTATGAAATAAACTTTAGACTTATGCATGGCTAAATACTGTTTGTTTTTTGTTTTGTTTTTTCAAATATCCAAGTTGGAAAAGATTTTCACTCACCATATAAAAAATGATAATTTAATATTAATAATAATAATAATAATAATAATAATAATAAATATAGGTCAGGTCAGTATACTCAGCAGTAAATAAATAGAAAACTTTTAAACAAATGTTATTGTAAAAAAAGTATAGTAAATAGTTAAAAAATGATTTTTTTTTTAAGTTTAAAGTTTTATTGAGATGGATTGTTGGTGATTGTATAGGTGTTAATGGCCAGTTTGAAGAGGTATACACAAACAAAGGAAACCTAAGACCTGTTAAAAAAAAGATTTAAGACCTAAAACACAATATTCCAGCAGATTTAAAACTTTAAGGCCTGAATGTTTTAAGATTTTTAACACGTTGCAAATACTCTGAAAAGGGGATGTACTCATTTTTTTTGGTTTGTTTTGTTTATTTCAAAACAAGAGACAGTGTACATGAACCAACATTCCCCAAGAATGTAAATGTACCCAACCTTACCCAAAGACTAGTTTTCATTGGTGGTCCCTTAGCCAGATGTTAAAGGCCATGCCAATAAAAACACAAATTCAAACTAAAAACAATAAGGGAGAGTGGGGACAGTTGCAACACTTTTCAGACAGTTTTTTTTTTTGTGGAAACCCAATTTTTTTATATAAATAAACCCACATCTATTGGACACGCACCCACATTGCTATAATATGTGTATATATGATAATATATGCAGAATTTAAACTTGAACAAAGGCCCAATCCCAATTATATTTTTGTATCCCTTCCTCTTGGCCTTTGAAACAGAGTGTGAAGGGCTTCAAATTTTACCCCTAATAATTGGGACAGCACTACAGCACCTGCACACGTCATTATATGTGATCACGATCTCTTGCTTCATACGAGATCAGACGATCGCGACTGCTGTAATTATTCCAGTTGTGTTATTTTTTTATTTATCTTCAGGAAATCACTGAAGGCATATATTATGTTATCATAATGATCTAATGTGGCAATAATAAGATCGTAACTATACTGCGCATTTACTCCATGGCCATATTCATCATGTAAACACACCAAAAACAACATTAACATTATAGCAGACACTGTAAAACGCTCATTCTCAGCCACTAGACTTTTCTGACAGGGTCTTCAGAATGTTGTGGGACTGCTGTACGGGAGTTATTATTATTGACTATAGATCGCAAAATTTAGCGATCAATAAATTTATTTTACCTGTTTTTTTTTTTTAAGCATGACGGTAAAACGGGGTTATGAATATATTAAAACATGTGTTTGTTTGTTGTAAAAATTCGTAATAATGAAAAAAAAATACTAATTTGTGAATCTCCTTATTTCCGGGTGCAGTGAAACTGCCGTTGTAGCTGGCATATCCTCTGAAATTTTCTTCCCCCTTGGTTTCTAGTGTAGTCTGAAAAATCTCAGTTGGGAGAGCTATTTACCCCTTCCCCTTAGCCCTACACCTTCAAGCTAAAGAGAATTGGGACACAACTACCCCTTCACTTGAACCCACAAAACGAGGGGTAGGGGTAAGAGGAAGGGCTAAGGGGTAGAATTGGGATTGGGCCAAAGTCAAACGCTGCAACTGACCCAGAGCACAGGGACCATTGCCACTAAGGACGTTTGCAACATTCATTAAAGTGTAATAAAAAAATCTAAAACATCAGGATTTCTGGTAAACAGACTAAATGTAAGTTGGTTAAATGTGTTCAACTGGCCATATAAATACAGACTTTTAAAAGAACAAGAAACAACCAATTATCAGGCCTAAACATTTTTTTTTTATGAAAACCTTTACTAAAAACTACTTTCTTAAACTTTAAAATTAATCAAAGAATTAATTTATTCAAACTAAACAAAATTGTAACTGTGCTCAAATTTAAATTGTACATAGTTAATATGGAAAGCTTTTAAATGAATTTTGTAATTGGGGACAGTTGCAAATGTCCCAACTCTGCCAACCCTGATTAAACTGTCTATGCTAGGGAGATACAGTAGCTTTAACGCTTGATATATTTGAAGCTAAGAAAACTGTAAATTATAATGAATAATGTTTCACAAAAACAGATTAGACGGTACGAGACATTTTCTGAACAATCAAAAAAAATTACCTTTTACCTAAAAATGAGTTTTATACTGAAGGAATGATCACATATGGCTGATTTCTCGCAGACTGAAGGAGGGTCTAACTGAGAATGTCGTATGAACATCATCACTGTAGCTCATTCCTGATTAGAGGAATAAGTGCCCCATGTTGCAACCATCCCCACACTCCACCACTCAAATGTATGCTAACCACTGCATATGTATTACTGTTGTGTTGAAACAGTACACAGATATACCTCTTTTCTGCCAAAATGTTGTTTTGTAGCTTCAAAAAGTTCCTGATGTTCGACCGGGAGTTTAAAGGGAAACTGTGGAGTCTATTTTTCCAGCTCAAAACCAGCAAATCCTGAGGTTTGTCCAGCGGGACTGTCTTCTCGGCGGCTGTAAATAAAAGCATCTGTTACACACACCAAGCAGGCGAGATGAATTCTCTCCTGGACCACAGTGACATCTGTCCTGTTAATAACAGAGGTGGGTTTACAAGGAAACATTGCTCTAATCTCAAACAAGTCACAAACCTTCTCCTGTTGAGCAGTTTCTTGACTAAATAATGTATAAACCACGAGCAGGATTCGTCGAGGATTTAGTTGGTCACTAATTGGTTCTTCATTCAGGAATACGTGAGAAACGTGAAGCGTAATTCAAGAGCGGCCTCCAGTGGTGGAGGAGCGAAACGCATCCAAACTACTGCTGGAATTAAACCAATAAACAATTAGCGTGTACAGCTCGATGAAGTGTAGCGTAGCCTATACATAATTTTTTGTACGATGAATACAAAAGTAAAGATTAAGTTTGATAAATAACAAACTTGGATGACACGACATAGAACCTCTTCACAACACCACAACATAGGAAAGAAAACTACCCTTTTTTCTTACAGCCCTATAATGGCTACCGCGTGAACTATGGCCGTAACTACCGTTTAACTGTAAACAGTGTTAAAAATAAAACTAAAAACTTGCCACAATAAGCAAATACAGTACAGTTCAATGAAGTGTAGCTTCATTTTGCATGATGGATAAATGTGTACAGAGGAAATTTGCTGGAAAAAGTTATATAAACGTGTAATATATATACGTGTAATATATAAACTTGTAAGGATGACACGTTTTAGGACTTGTTCCTTCCAACAAATTGGCATCAAACCTGTTCACAACACAACTACAACATAGGAAAGATTTTTTTTTCCCATACAGCCACTTGATGTAGGCTACCACGTGAATTATGGGAGTAACTTCCGTTAAACTGCAACAATAAGCATAAAAAAATATTAATTAATGAGCAAAACCTGTGTACATCTTGATGCATGTATGGATGACAAGTATGACAAAAAAAAACTTGCTACAATGAGCCAATTGCCTGAACAGCTTGATGAGCTGTAAACAAAAATATATACTTGCGAAGACTTAAAGATGACATGTTTTAGGTCTTGTTTATGCCAACAACTTGACATCAAACCAACTACAACATATGAAAGACCACCTTTTTATCTCCCATGATGTAGGCTACCGTGTGAATTATGGGCGTAACTTCCGTTAATCTGTAAACAATAATGGACTTGCTGTGTCATTCTCACAATTCATCAATCGAAAAAAAATAAATAAAAACTTTAACAAATTACTTTCAGTAGAGCATGACTAACCCACCAAAAATTGCAAAACAGCAATACAGACATATATTTAATATCACTGTACTGTAGTGGAATACAAAGTGAGAAACAAATCACTGCAGTAAACTCAGGAGTTTTAAGCACAGATACAGTTGAAGTCAGAATTATTAGCACCCCTGAATTATTAGCCCCCTTGTTTATTTTTTTCCCAATTACTGTTTAACGGAGATTTTTCAACACATTTCTAAACGTAATAGTTTTAATAACTCATCTCTAATAACTGATTGGTTTT
This sequence comes from Danio tinwini, assembly GCA_903798205.1. NCBI lineage: Eukaryota > Metazoa > Chordata > Actinopteri > Cypriniformes > Danionidae > Danio > Danio tinwini. The sequence goes on from CAIGQZ010013813.1 coordinate 1,222,029, forward strand.
ATCTTTGTCATGATGACAGTAAATAATATTTGACTAGATACTTTTCAAGACACTTCTAAATAGCTTAAAGTGACATTTAAAGGCTTAATTAGGTTAATTAGGTTGACTAGGCAGGTTAGGGTAATTAGGCAAGTTATTGTATAATGATGGTTTGTTCTGTAGACTATTGGAAAAATATATAGCTTAAAGGAGCGAATAATTTTGACCTTAAATTGATTTTTTTTTATTATAAACTGCTTTTATTCTAGCCGAAATAAAACAAATAAGACTTTCTCCAGAAGAAAAAATATTTACAGACATACTGTGAACATTTCCTTGCTCTGTTAAACATCATTTGGGAAATATAAAAAAAAAAAAAGTAAAAAAATAAATTCAAAGGGGGGCTAATAATTCTGACTTTAACTGTATGCTTGTGATAATGTCACATTATAACACCAAGCGTAATGTTATTTTCACAATGGACAACATTTTCATAATGTTATAGATTTTTTAGCACATCCTTGATATTTTTGTTCTTTTAAATTGAGCACTGAATACACCAGAAATGATGATGATGTTTTGTTTGTTTTGATCCCTCAGACAAATTAGAATTTAAACTTCTTGGTCAGACCCTATGATAATTATTAAAAACTTGGAACTATCTATTAATAATGACACAATACATACACTCACTGGGTACACTGTGGTCATTAATGGATGGACATGGTCAGCAACAATACTCAGGCAGGCTGTGGTGTTGACGCGATGCTCAATTGGTACTAATGGGCCCAAAGGGTGCCAAGAAAATATCCCCCACATCATTACACCACCACCATTAGCCTAAACCATTGATACAAGGCACGATAGATCCATGCTTTCATATTGTTGAGGCCAAATTCTGACCCTACCATCCTAATGTAGCAGCAGAAATCGTGACTCATCAGACCAGGCAACGTTTTTCCAATCTTCTATTGTCTAATTTAGGTGAGCCTGTGTGAATTGTAGCCTCAGTTTCCTGTTCTTAGCTGACAGGAGTGACACCCGGTGTGGTCTTCTGCTGTTGTAGCCCATCTCAAGGTTGTACATGTTGTGCGTTCAGAGATGCTCTTCTGCAGACCTCGGTTGTAACAAAAGGTTATTTGAGTTACTGTTCATTTTCTATCAGCTGGAACCAGTCTGGCCATTCTCCTCTGATCTCTGGCATCAACAAGGCATTTGTGCCCACAGAACTGCCGCTCACTGGAGATTTTCTCTTTTTAAGACAATTCTCTGTAAACCCTAGAGATGGTTGTGCGTGAAAATCCCAGTAGATCAGCAGTTTCTGAAATACTCAGGCCAGCCCGTCTGGCACTAACAACCATGTTCAAAGTCACTTAAATCACCTTTCTTCCCCATTCTGATGCTCTGTGTGAACTGCAGCAGATCGTTTTGACCATGTCTACATGCCTGAATGGATTGAGTTGCTGCCATGTGATTGGCTGAATAGAATGCATTAACAAGCAGTTGGACAGGTGTACCTAATATAGTGACCAGTGATTGTATATTTATAACCAAAATAAATATACATAAAAAAATATTATATATACATATATAAAAATTAATTATGTATAAAAATTAAACAAAATAAAACCATTTTTAAAAATTAAATCAATAAATAAATACATACTACTTACTCTAAAGGTTTGTTCTTAAGAGTCAACTCAAAAAATTAAGACATTAAATAGCGTCTTTGAAATAAATCTGACACCTGATTGCCTCAGAGAGATCTATAGTCTCAGATTCACAAGTGATTATTTTTCAATTACATTTCTTCTTTTAAATAAGGGCCCATGTCAAATCCACCAGCCGTTTGTTACATGTAGATAAATCCCACTGTAATTGAATTCATAGCAAAGCAAGCTTCATTTGAACGGCTCTGATGAATATTAGATCAAAAGCGTGCTAGCGTAGCAGCGAACACAAGATTAGAAACACACATGCGGCTCCGTGTATTAAATGGATCCCAGCATCAGACAGAAGCCACAGACACCGTTTAATTCATGTCTCTGAGCTACATCACTTCAGCTTATTTTCTTTTTTTTTTTATCCACATAAATTTGATTAGATGTCAAGATAGTGTTCGGCATGCGCACAGACGGCAGAGCAAACAGGGTTTTGTTTTTTTTCCTTTGGGAAGCATTTAATGACGGAGTAACCATCAAAGCCGGAGACGGGACATTAAATCAAAGGCTTTGTTAGTTGACTGCACATCTACTCTCCGGCGACAGATTCATCAGTTCCCATTGGGGAAGAATAAAAACGATGCACTTTTTGTCTCTCTGAGTTACGATTAAACCAAAGCATAAGGCTGGCAGTTTGATTTTAGCCTCATTTAATAGCAACTTGTTAATTATTCATTTATTATTATTATTATTATTATTAATTAAATATATGATCCAAGACCACAAAACCAGTAGTGGTGTAATGGATCACAAATCTGCAGTTTGGATCACACTACGTTTTTTTAGTCACGGATTGGACCATTTTTCGGATGAGCAAAAAATTGAGGAAACAAATGTCATTTGCTTTCCATTTATATAAAAATATTACTGCAAAAAAACATTGTTTTTAACAAACAGAACTCAGAACCTGTAATGTTAATAAAAATAAAAATCAAGAAAAAAGCTGAAAAAAGAAAAGTATTCAATATGAAATATGATCTTTGCTACTGTTGCTGATAATGCTAAATATAGAAATCTAACATCTTGTACAACAGATCATATTTATCTTCAATTAATGATTCAACAATTCACACATAAAACTTCATCTTGTATTTTACTGTAGGTGTATTATCTTTGAAAACCTATTCAGTGACATCATTTTGATGGTTGTTTGTCGCCATCTGTTGGTTACACAATGTAATTGCTTTCACCAGCGTCAAATTCACCAGCGTCATGTTTCATTAAACGGCGATTTTAATCTTTACCATAAACATCAGTGTTTATATCTGAACTATAAACTGTTCTCCCAACACTTCTGTGTTATTTAATTGTTTGTAACTCACTGAAAAAGTGTAAAAACTGAATCTCTCTCGATGCAGATTTGAATGCAGCGCTGTGAAGGATTAATAAACATATGCAAATCATTCTCATTTTGCGCGGGTTTGAACTGAGATCACAATGTTTTAATGTTTAATGGTGTAGCTTTACACTGAATGCAATAATGCAGGCTAAACAAGCAGTGACAGAAAACACCTTAAATTAATAACCTAAGAAAGCATTTAGGTAGGTCCCACCACAACTTTTCCCGTCATCATTATATCTAACAGGGAAGCCAAAATGCTTTCATGCTCGCGATTTGAATGACGCGGGAGGCGATCTCTCTGCAATGGTTATGAATGTTGGATTAACGACAAGTTCAAAATAAATTATTAATCCGCGGGTCATGTGCGTTCTGAACCGTGAGTTGTTATCCGTATGAATCAACAGTGATCTGTTTCACCCCTAAAAACCAGTCAAAATTGTAGCTTTTTGGAAAGAGATGTATACTTCAGCCGTAAGCTGACTCAAGGTTTTCATTGTGTTTGTTTGTGTTTGAGTGCGTGTTTGTTTGTGCATTTGTTTATGCGTGTTTGCTTGTTTGTGTATGTGTTTGCTTGTTTGTGTGTGCATTTGTTGGCGTGTTATGTTATTAAAAATCAATTGACTAAGACACAACTACTGGAAAAACTGGAATCTAAAGGTTAAAAATAAACAATAAATAAAAAAAACATTATTATTAATAAAAATGTGTGCACCTTTTGTCTTTCTGTCTGAGTTATGATTAAATCAGAGCAATAAGCATTTAATACAACTTGTTATTTATTAATTTATTATTATTATTTAATTAAATATGTGATCAGGACCACAAAACCAGTCATAAGTGTAGATTTTTGAAAATAGAGGTTTATACATGGGTCAAAAGCTGAGTAAAGTTTCCATTGTGATTGTGTTTGCTTGTGCATATGTTTGTGTGTGCGCATTTTTGTTTTTGTTTGTTTGCTTGCTTGTGTTTGTTTTTGTGAGCTTGTTTGTTTGTGTTCTTTTGTTTGTGTGTGTACATGTGTTTGTGTATGTGTGTTTGTTTGTTTGTGTGTGTTTGTTTTTTATGCGTGTTTGCTTGTGTTAGTTTGTTTGCTTGTTTGTGTACGTGTGTGTATTTGTTTGTTTGTGTTTTGTATAATAGGAAAATATTTGGCCGAAATACAATTAATAGGAAATCTGGAATCTAAAGGTTAATAATAAATAAATAAAATTCAAAATATTGTGAAAATTGCATTTAATGTGTCTAAATTAAGTGTTTGGCAACACACTGCTAAATGTAAAGACTTGAGAATATTTACATATTTACAGTAGGATATATGGATAAAATTAGGACATTTGTTTGTGAGTTTGTTTGTGTTTTTGTTAGTGTGTTTGAGTGCATTTGTTAGGTTGTTTGCTTGTGTGTGTGTGTGTGTTGTGTTTGTTTCTTTGTGTTTGAGTTTACTTGTTTGTCTGTGCATTTGTTTTATTTGTTTGTCTGTTGTTTGTCCGTTAGATTGTGTGTTTACTTATGTTTGCTTGTGTGTTTGATTGTTTGGTTGTGTTTGTCTGTGCATTTGTGCGTTTACTTGTGTGTTTGCTTTTGTGTTTATGTGTTTGTTTGTTTGTTTGTGTGGATTGTTTATTTGTGTGTTGCTTGTGTTTTGTATAATAAGAAAATAATTGGCTGAGATACAAGTATTTGAAAATCTGGAATGTGTAGGTAGGGGCGGACTGGCCATCTGGCAGACCGGGCAGTTTCCCACTGGGCCGACATACTTTTTGGGCCGGGCTGATCACCGTCTTATGATCTGATCGGCCCATAAAACGCTTAGCAGCCTATCATTTTTTTTCTGCCAAATTAATTGACGATGCTGTGATCTGTGATGCTCTGAAAGTAAGATGCTTTTTTTCCATTCAGACCGGCCCATGTGACAATCTGCAGCCTTATTGGTTCTTTTATTGACATTGGGCTGACCCAATCACAAACTCCTATTTTGGAATATGTGTGAGAGTGCAACGTTGGTGTGTATGTCAAAATCGTTGAGAGCTCGAGAGATGAAGAAGAGGAGGAGGTGCAGAGAAACTGCGGGAAACACACTGGCGTTTCATTTAGCGGTTCTGAAAAGTTCTCTGCCCATCATACACTGCTAAAAACGCACATCACGTAAACACACACTGTCATGAGCTGCAGCCTGTAGGTCAGAGGGTGCTTAAAGCATAAAACCCCAGGTGAGAGTATAGTGCATGTCGGACAGTTCATCAAAGATCTACTGCTAGATCTCATCTCACTAAAATTGTTACACGTGATATTGAATTCTTCTTGTTGTCTGTATCTAACGACTCTTCAGTCTTTTGAATCTATCACTTGTTCTCAGGGAACTCTGTTTTGGCTGAGTGCAAAGATAAGTTAATATAATAATGTATGTAACCACGTACACTGATTCTGCACATTGACTGATTGCTTGCCTTTAAATTTATTATACTTTCATAATGGCCATCATTGATTATTAAATCTGATATTCAGAAAAAAAGACGGGGTAAAGTTGATATTTTTCATTGAAAATGAAAGGGAGGCAATTATGTTATAGGCCCTGCTTTGTCATAAATATGCAGAGATGTATAACGAAGTAGAACTACTTCACTACTGTACTTAAGTACTAAAAGGTTGTATCTGTACTCTACTGGAGTATTGTTTTTTTTCTCCTACTTCAGTACATATTTTCGATGAGCTTAATACTTTTACTCCAGTAGATTTTTTATGTGTTGCATATTTACTCGTTACAATTATAAAAATGTTACCAATCAATCATTCATTGATCAGACGGAGCATTTGTCGGAGTAAAAGACAGTTCATATAGAATGAAGTGCATACTCTACCGTCGGATTTGAAGAAACATGTCAAGTTAAAGATAATATAAAATACAGTTTGAGCGATCCATAAGAGCTAGATAAGTTAACTACTGTTAGCTACCCGCGGTTCATATCATGCTGCAATCTTCACATAACGCAGGGCCAGACGGAATCTGCAGACGTTTTTTGCTATTTCTGCAGGGAATTTTGGTAAAAATCTGCAGATTTCTGCTGAATTATTTTAGGAGTATCATAACTTAAACCTGAAAATGTGAAATAAAAAATAATATCTTTTTAACTTTTATTTAATGTTTAAAATGCAAATCCAATTAGATTAACAGTAAATAGTTAACTTTAAGTAAATAAACAGAATTAATGATGGGCTAAAAATCTGCGGAAATCTGCGGAAAATCTGCAAGGGCAGATTCCGTGTGGGCCTAACATAACGTTAACTGTCTATCATAAAGGCTGTCACGCTGAATGGTGTTTTGACCCATCATATATATATATATATATATATATATATATA
>CAIGQZ010013813.1:1230767-1240959 GCA_903798205.1 Danio tinwini
ATTTGTGTATTTGTGCATTTCTGTGTTTGCTTGTTTGTGTGTTTGTGCATTTGTATGTTTGTTTGTGTGCGTGTTTGTGCGTTTCTCATTTGTTGTATTTGTTTGTGCATTTCCGTGTTTGCTTGTGTGTGTGTGTGTGTTTGTAGAAGTGTGTATTTATTTGTGTGTGTTTGTTTGTGTGTGCATTTGTGTATTTGTTTGTGCATATCTGTGTTTGCTTGTTTGTGTGTTTGTATGTGTGTATTTATTTGTGGGGGTGTGTGTGTTTTTGTTTGTGTATTTTGTTTGTGTGCGCGTGTGTTTGTTTGTGTGTGCATTTGTATTTATTAGTGTGTTTGTGTTTGTTTATCTGTGTTTGTTTGCATGTGTGTGTTTTTTTGTTTGTGTTCATTTGTTCATTGTTTTATATCATAGGAAAATATTTGGCCGAGATACAATTATTGTAAAATCTGTAATATAAAGGTAAAAATAAATAAAAATACATTTGATTAATAATAAAATTTATTTATTTATTTAACAGTAGCTCTAATAAATCTAAGGAAGAAAGAGAAATAGATATTATTTTTAATAATAACAACAAACAGTTATCCAGCATGTGTTTATTTCCCTAAAATAATTGGAAAAGCTTAAGCCGATCAGCCACTTCATGGACATAAAATTAAATATTAAATACAGAAAATCTACAAGTGCCTTTTTAAACATCACCGCACTCACTTCACACTCTCCCAAACCAAAATCCTAAACGTAGCGTCTTCCCCCAGAGCTGAAAGTTTCTGCTTTAGGATTACAGAGGCTGGAAGGCAGAAATTAAAACAGACTCCAAATAAAAAGTAAAAGGTAGCTCACTTTTTTTTCCAGCAGCCTCCAGGGTTGAAGCAGAATCAATAGCAATGGGAACGACTCCAGATCTGATCGATAAACTATATATTTAATATCACGCTTCAAACTCAAAATTATTCTGCTTTAATCTCACCTCCTCCAGTTGAACACTGCAGACTTTTACCCAGTATGGATTTGATATATTTTAAGAACACACCCCATTGGTTCAGTGTTCTCCATTCTGATTGGTCAGACTACTCAAACCCTCATCCTGATTGGCTGCTCCTCAATTAGCTTTGAGTCGTTTGACGGCGGTGTCTTGCTTGTGGTCTTCATGTGCTCTCTTTGCAGCTTTGCTCTTTCCTGACTCTCCATTGGCCGGTGGCTCAAAGCTCTTCTTCAGCTCTCTTTTTTCTCTCCTCTCCTCCATCTCTTCAATCTCCTCTGCAAACAACGCCTTCAAAGGCCGAATGAGCCGAGGAAGCATTGGGAAATCACCAAACTGGATCTGGAAGCGCAAGAAAACACATTGAACTTTTTGATTCAAAGAAATGAGAAGTTTGTTTGCACAGCATTTCTCATTTAAGAAAGTGTGGTAGAAAATGAACAGAACAAAAAGAAAGGATGAAGGATGTTATGTTGAAAGTAGGGCAGGACAATGAGCTAAAATCAAAACCTTGATTAACTTATTTATTTTCTCTTATAGTTCATTAAGTTATCATTTGTATTGTAAATATACTGTACTATTTAAATGTATTTTTATAATGAAAGATAATGTTTCTATTCTTTATGATATTAAAATAATAATCATTTATTGCCATATTTATAATTTAATCGCATTCAAAATAAGTTATATATATATATGTGTGATGAGCAACATCACAGCAGCAGCAGTGCGATGTGGCTGTATATCGGCAGTGGTAGGAGGTGTGTTAACTTGAGGGCGTGCTCACACTATGCTATCCGAATCGTGCCAGGGCCGGTTCCTGGATCGGTTGAGAAGTGTAAGTGCTCTGAATCTGGCTCAGGCACAATTCACTTGAGCAGCCCTGGCACGGTTGGAAGAGGTGGGCCTGAGTGCAGTTTACTTGAGCTCAGGCGTAGCACTCACACTGCAAGCGTGCCTAAGCCCGAAACTGAAAGCGAGATGTGACTTAAGGGACTGAATGAACTTAATGAACGCAAACTGTCATAGATTATTAAAGACGCAAATCCCTCACTGCACGTCAGCTGCAGCTTCAGCAAACCTCCCAATTCCTGCAGCACGAGGACTTTATGATTGTTTATGAGCGTAAAAAGTGGCTGATCTGTTCGGCAAAATATTAGATTGTGTGTCACTACATATCAAACGACTTAAACGATATAACTAAAGAAATCTCTACTGTGCTGAGCGAGAGCGCTTACTGAACAGCGCATCATCGATGACGTAAGCGCGGCCAGGCCCGAATGTAATGTTAGTGCGGGCCGTCGGGGGAGACAGGAGGGGGGACAAGAGTGCTTTGGCCTGGTTCAAGGCACCAGTTGATAATATAGGAAAAAAGGTAATATATTAACACTGAAGGGTACCACACACTCCAGTTCGATGTAAGAATAAACTCTTACTGTGTTTAAATGAACTCTAAGAGTAATGTACAAATTTCACACTTCAGAAAGTGTTATTTTAACTCCAGAATGGAGGGAGTCATGTGTAAACCCAAGGAGTGATTATACTCAAATTAAGTTAAAATGTACACAGTTTTTTTTTGCTGTGGACAGTCTAAAAACCCTTTTGTATCAGGAACTACTTTCTTCCACCATTCCTTCACATCTGCAGCTGACGTCAGAACAGCAGAAGCTGTTACTAATTCACCAACGTCATTTAGAGCTAGTGTTTGAATGATTCTCTAGCGTAATGTCTAAAGTGATGACAAAACAGCTGATTTTGCTGACACTAATGGCTCGTTTCCTCTGAGTGGTACAGTACGGTACGGTTCGGGTCAGTACGGGTCACCTTTATCAGGCTTGCGTTTCCACTACAAAGGGTACCCTTTTGGTGGACGTGGTGTACTACAGAGAGTTTCAGTTGACGTCATTCTCGCTCGAATACATGTCTACAGTAAAGTCGTACAGGTCGTTCACATTATATGAGAAGCTCTTCTAACAAAACAGATGCTTTAAACATATTAATACTTGTGTATAAATGTTTATTATTAACATTTCTATGAACATGATTTGATTATAACTGCAGATCAATGACAGTGTGACAGTGATACAGCCTACTGTAATGTCTGCAATTATATCAAATAAATAAATAAATGCAACATATATGAACACATACAGACCCTTACAGTCTTCGATATGTTACCACTTACAGATAAACGACACACAGCATACATTAAGTCCTTATTTGAGTTCAAAAACAACACGCAACATATACAGTAGCCCACAGTCAGAGCTAACCTCTCATCTGTATCTGTAATCTTCACCAGCACATGTAGCCTCTGTTAGAGAGTAATTCCGTCATTCCCAGTTCATAATAGTCCAAAAGGTGATGATAAACATGGCAGTTTGTTCATAATTTGTTCATGGCATATTGATTAGGTTGCTGAAACTATTCACTCCTGTGTTTTGTCGGGCTTCTCCTTTTTTTCCGCGCTTCACTCTCGCGTTTGTCCTTTTCTTTCTGAATGGATCAGATGTCGAAGACACTTCATTAATAACACACACGTTATTGTCATCAGCTCGAAAAGTTTGTTATATCTAATATAGACACGATCGCGAGAAAGCGAAAACCGCTCACACTTTTAGACAGCCTCGTTAAACAACTAAAAGACACGGCAGATTCTTGGCTTTGTGGCTGTTCATCAAGACAACGACAAGGTTTGTTTTGAGCCCGAGTCATCCATTACTCGATATTATAAAGCATATAGTTGTCTCGGCTGTGTATTCAAAAACATGGCGGCTCCATTGTTTTCATTCTGGCTAGCTCCACGAGATCGTGACGTATCTCTGTAAACCAATCAGCGTTCAGCTGCGCGTGTAGCTCCACCTTTTGGTACCCTTTCTCGTCTTTGGTACCCTTTCGAAAGGGTGCCGAAAAGATGGTACAGTTCGGTTTGGTTCGGTACGCTTTTGACAGTGGAAACGGCCATAAAAGCGTACCGAACCGAACCGTACCTTACCAGTCAGTGGAAACGAGCCATAAGATTATAAGGCTGAACGTGACATGAAATGCCATCTGTCTCTCTCAACACTACATATAGCCATATCATTAAGCCAGAAAGTTTTTTTTTTGCACTGCAACTGATGATCAACAGTAAAAAAAATACCAATAACAAATTTAAGAATGCATGATTATATGCTGTCATGGCTTTGCAATAAAAAAGTCATTTTAATGGAAGTTAACGGGGTAAAAACAGCCACCAACATAACGAAAGGGTAGTCAATTTGCCCAGAGTGTACTGTTGAATTTAGAAAAATGAGATTCGTCACCAAAAGTCATTCCTTTATCTGAAACACAGAGAAGGTTGTGGACAAATTAAGCTTCAAAGTCACCCTGGAGAGGATGAAAACATCGCCAGCAGCACACAAGGGTTAAAACAGTCAAGTAGAATTAGTCATTTATTCATTAACTGACGATGTGTGTATTCTCACCCTCATGTGGTCGAAGGAGATGCCCACTTTGTTGTCGAAGTCGTCGCTGAAAAGAGGGATCTTAGCGTAGCGCTGACTGAAGTGATTCAGAACAATGAATCCAGCATTCATCTTCATCCCGATGCCAATAGCCTGAGACGTGGTGCTAGAGAGAGTTTCACAGTCAATCCACAAGAATAAATTGTCTGATATGTTTTGCAAAACAACAGCCAATGTGCCAAAATGAAACGACAAAATTAACTACTAACTGCATGTGCTTGTGTCTCACACACACACACACACACACACACACACACACACACACACACACACACACACACACACACATACACATACACATACACATACACATACACACACACACACTCCATTTTGATTTTGTGCTTTTGTATTAGTCCTTTATTTGTTCATTTATTTATGAGCATTGGTCAGATTTCTGACACTTTTCTAGATTTTTTTTGTTGCCAATTCCTATAAAAATGCTAATTTTTTGTACAATTTTTTTTTTTTTTTTCCATTTGTGCTCTAGACCCAGAGCTTTGCAGAAATGTAAAACATTCCAGATTTTTTGAATGGGTTAAATATTTCTTTTGGACAAAAAATACTTTTTTTTCACCTTTCCGATTCATTGTCAATGTGGGGTCAGTTTGACCCAAATTAATCTCAACAGTGATTTATTTTACACACCTGTAAAACAACCGAATCAAGTCCATTTTTTGTGTGTTTTAAGTAATTTTTTTTAGGAAGGGAAGATATATAAAAATTAAGAAACATTCATCGGGGTCTCCCACTGAGTTAAATGTGCAAAATGTAAACAAAAGCATTTAGCAGCACAATTACATTTTGTCTAGACTTAGGGAGTTCAAATAAATGTGCAAAACTTCTTGTAAACATCATTAGTAACCAATTAATTAATATCAAGCAAATCATTTCCAAAGCTTAACGTCATTTTCGATGCTTCATTATCATTTTGATAATATATTATCAACCTAGCCTTATAACTAGACGTTTGGTTTCTCATTTCTCATATTTGAGAGCTGATCTCAGATCGGTTTCTTACTACGGCTAAAACACGGCTGTTTTTCCACCTAATAACCCTAAACCGAAACTTCAGGACCACATTTTCCACTCTCAAATGCAATCAATTCCTCACTGAAACCCAAACGGGGTCACATATTTCTGGAATGTGATTGGCTCACCAATTAATTCATATCAGGTAAATAGTGTATAAATCTTATCATTATTAACAAATTCGTTGCAGGGCAATATTATGTCAACCCAGTCGCATAGCAATAGGTTTAATTTGTTTTGCACAACCATTTCTCATATTTGACAACTGATCTGTTTCCTACAGCGCCTGAAACACAAAGCTGTACATTTCTGAACTTTTCATCTTATAACCCAAAAACCGAAACTTGTTCTAGACCAGATTTTCCACTCTCAAAGGCAATCAATTCCTCGCCGAAACCCAAATACAGTCTCATCATTCTGCATTGAGATTGGCTCACAGATTAATTCATATCAAAGTTAATAATGTCCAGAGCTTATCATTATCGTCAAATTTAATTGCAGTTCAAGATAATATTATCAAGCTACTCCTATAGCTGCATGTTTAATGTGTTTCGTACAACCATAACTCATATTTAAGAGCTGATCTCATCTGTTTCTTACAACACCTAAAACAAAGTTGTAAAATTCTGAATTTCTCATCTCATAACCCCAAACCGAAACTTCTTCAGGACCACATTTTCCACTATCAAAGGGAATCAATTCCTCGCCAAAACCTAAATACAGTCACATATTTCTGCACTGTGATTGGCTCACCGATTAATTATTTTTTTAAAGTGAATAATGTACAAACCTTATTGTTATCAACCAATTTTATCACAATTCGACAATATATTATCAACCTAGCGCTGTAGCTGCATGTTTAATTTGTTTCACACATCCATTTCTCATATATGAGAGCTGATCTCAGATCTGTTTCCTGCAACATTTCTGAATTTCATCTAATAAACCTAAACTGCTTCAGGACCACATTTTCCACTCTCAAAGGGAATCAATTCCTCGCCAAAACCTAAATGCAGTCACATATTTCTGCACTGTGATTGGCTCTCTGATTAATTCATAGCAAGTAAATAACGTCCAAATCTTATCATCTTTATCGACCAATTTTATGGCAATTCGACAATATATGATAAACTAAACCCTATAGGTTTTTTATTTTATTTGTTTCAAACACCCATTTCTCATATTTAAGAGCTGATCTCGGATCTGTTTCCTACAACTCCTGAAACACAAAGTTGTACATTTCTGAATTTCATCTTCTAACCCCATACCGTAACTTCTTCAGGACCACATTTTCCACTCTCAAAGGCAATCAATGCTCGCCGAAACCCAAATGAATCCTGCACAAAATCTCCAATCGATTCCATTCAGAGGGCTCTCAGTGTTATTCAGCTCTTAAATTGGAAAGAGCCCCAATGCGGGCGCCAGAACTCCAGCGGATGACAAGAAACCCAATCAATGCTCATCTACGTGGAGAATCCCACAACTTTCAGAGAGAGAAACGCTTTTAAATGAGTCCTCCATCAAGAAGCGCTTGATCCTCTGGGAAACCTGACCACTTATTTCTGAAGATTTCCTCCCTCTGCTTGCAAATGTGTGCGCTTCAGCTCTCAAACGCTCTCTCAGAAGGATGCTTTCATGCACTTGTTTGTTTCGTTAGTTGCCGGATACAATCTCTTGACTCGAGACTAGAGCTGACGATTATGGCTGTTGATTAACTGAGGCATTATTTATGCAAGATAATTAATGCAATCATTATTTAGGAACAATGTTGATGGAAATCAATGGCAATGCACAGTCATTATATGTTTCATTATGGATAATTACTGCTAAAAAGTTTTGGGTTGGTAAAGTTTGAAATGCTTCAGATTAGTTTGGATATATTTGACCACAAATGCAGCAAAATAGTGAAATATTTAGTATATTTAAAATGACTTCTCGATGTGAATATGCTTTATGCTGGCTTTTTTCAAAGTTAATTGATGGATTGTTTAGAGTGAAGTTGTGTAGCAAGCATATTGGGGCGTATCATGGTGATTGGATTGCTGTTTTCGATGTAGTGGGATATATCATATCAGTGTTGGGTAAGTTACTTTAACCCTTTAAAGTCTAGTGCTATTTTGGGATTTCCGCCTGGATTTTGCCTACCCAAATTTAAAAGCTTCCCAAATCCACATGCAGAGGTGTAAATGCAAAAAATTGGTATCATTTTAAAGAAAACCCTTTGAATTTTCATAAAACACTATTGAAAGTATTTAAAATAACAGTATATGTTGTCTGTGTTATAATAAACACCTAAAAAAAGAGGCGCTTTTTTTATAAACTCAAATTTGAAAGTATACCTTTTAGGTTCTGTGTGGTCTGTGTTGCTGTAAATGATTTTGGTGGTTCCTGCACATGTGTGTAATCAGAGGAAAAAAGAAAAATGTCTCTACCATAATCTATGCAAAAGTTATTGTATTCCAACTGATGAGAGGTGCTAAACAATTTTTTTTTATGTATTTTCCGCCTACCAAATTTTGAAAGCCTTCCATATCCAATGCATTGCTATAAATGAAAAATTCCAGTGTAATTGAATAGAAAACCCTTTGAATTTACATAAGAAACTGCTGAAAGTAATAAATAATATTTTAATATTTTTTCTGTTTTATTATGAACCACTTCAACATTGGGCGATTTATTATTTTTTTTCTAAAATGCTTTTTTGAAAGGGTGTAGTTTATCTGTTTAGAGGTTTTAGCTTATCCAGACAGTTCTGCTTGAAACCAGCAGAAGGCAGCAAACACAAGGAAAAAGAATTATCTCTATCATGTGAAATGGCCAAACTGTTTCAGTTCATCTGAATACTGGGAAAATAACTTTTTGATCATTCATATTAAATAATACATGTTTGCTTCTGCCTAGTTTTACATGATACTTTTAAAACATAAAATATAACTATAAAAATAGTAAATAAACTGCAGCTCTTTCAGTAATTTAATGTTCAATAAGAAACATTACAATGAGTTGATTACAGCAGCTTGATGCATTAAAAAGACTTAAATAAATAGTTCAACATTCTCTCATCATTCATTGCTCCAAACCCGTTTGTCTTTTTCAGACATTTAGAAGAAAACTGAATTTATTTATTAAATAAATAAAATTGCGATATTCACGCGTAAATAGACACGTGAACATAAGAGTTCACTCACTTCATTTGCGCGTCAAATTCACTTCAGAACGGACGCATATTCGCGTCATGGGCAGGGCTTCTGTCTGCCTGGTGACTGTAGTTTCGTTGCTAAATGGCTAACATGAATTTTATTGAAAGAATAACTGTGTTTATGTGCTTTATGAAGGCTGAAAAACAGCGTTGATTTGTTTGGAGCCATGTCTGAGTCCACTAGATCCTGTCAGAGGTGCACCCAGTTCTATGAGCTCAAACTCCTCCAGAAACTTAACCTGGAAGATGGAAGATGGAAGATGGAAGCATTCAGCGGTGCTTCTGACTGAGCAGAGCCCAATTTGCTGAACTGTTGTCGGTGTAAGCAGGAGGATTTTCCCCCGGGACACCAACAACAGGTGCTACGTCATAACTGAGCCATTTTGGTGACTGTCGCTTTAAATTCAAATGAGATTGTGCTCTTTTCAAAAGAGGGTGGAGCTACAAATGCCTGCGTGTCAGCATAGTGGCAGATTCAAAAACAAGACTAACGTCCTATGCTAATGAGGGAGAGATGGTCACTAGTGGGCGGGGCTTTCCCCCTCTGATGACACGTACAAAGGAAGAATGTCAATCAAAGTGTTTCTGCAGACTGTTTTGATCAAGTGTGATTATAAAAAATACAATTAATACAGTTTTACCAATAGAAGCTGGTTATATTCTGGTTATATTATATTTGCATAATAGGCCCCCTTTAACAGCTCAGAAATTGTCACTAAATCACCATTTCTGTACCTGTGTCTCTTCTCAAAGGCCTCGTCCTCCATCCCGTCCTCCAGCGTGGCTTCATGAATCAAAAGAGTTGCGTTTTTGCCTGGGAACAAACCAAGAGATGAATCAAACTCTCTCCTCGCCTCACACACGCAGATAAATTACATCTGACACGCTCTTTCCCCCTTTCATCCCATTGTAAAACACACTCCAACATTCACACACCAACACACTCCATTTTTTCCCCCCTCCAGAAATCAATCATGAAAACTCCAGCAAGAGCCGAGACGACAAAGGCCTTTCCTAATGAGACGAGTGGAGCGAACCATTTCCAGCGTTCGGGAGGGGGGAGACTCCCTCAGGAGCCATTAAAGAGGATTGGGAGACTCAGAAGTGATCGATTGCACTGCTGATAAAGACAGGAAGCAGCATTTAAACGCAGGCTTCATCCGTATCGACCCGCGAGTCACTACAGAGATTCAGACGCAATTACAGACTCACTCTCTCTCTCCCACTGGACTGATGGCCGTTTAATGACCTGATTCTGAATGAAGGGAGATTTTGAGTGAAACATTTATATAAATATGTGCAGGGGAAAAAAAAGATAGTGTTTGGTTTATGCAAAAGTTCAGACAGGAAAATCAATGATAAACACGTTACATTAAATCAAAAACGCAAGCAAAGTGTAATTGTGCTTGTTATTAAATAAATGTGTGTGTGTGTGTGTGTGTGTGTGTGTGTGTGTGTGTGTGTGTGTGT
>CAIGQZ010013813.1:1252640-1265605 GCA_903798205.1 Danio tinwini
TCTGCGTGAAGATGTGACACAAAGATGGTGGAGAGTTTGGAGAGCATCTCATCCACATCGTCTCCATAATGTCGGCACATCTGTGCGAAAGTTCCCTCCCCACAATCCAACAGCAGAGACTGAGACGAGCTGGAGGACAGAGGAGCAATCATATATATAAATATATATAAATAATTATTTGGTACAATTAAGTATTAAACATTTGTATCATCTATTAAGCAATAATTGTGAGCATCAGATGTAATATTACCTCATGTTCACTAAAGTTCCACTGACGTTTCTGATCTTCATAGGCAAAGACGAGCCAGTGCCCAAAAACACAATTTCTGGAAACTTCTCACC
The DNA here is from genome assembly GCA_903798205.1 of Danio tinwini. Taxonomy (NCBI): domain Eukaryota; kingdom Metazoa; phylum Chordata; class Actinopteri; order Cypriniformes; family Danionidae; genus Danio; species Danio tinwini. Next base: position 1,252,983 of record CAIGQZ010013813.1, read on the forward strand.
TTTACCAGCACAAAATACAAACAAACAAAAAACCAAACAAATATTGTAAAAAAAAAAAAAAAAAAAAAAAAGTAAAGAGCAAAATTACACACCCTCAATAAGAGCACAATAACTATTAAAAACACTTTGGTAACACTTTTGAATAGTTAAAGGTGCTGTATGTAAGTTTTTAACTCTTCTAAAGCATTAAATATACCATAATATGTTTGCAGACATTTAAGAAACATGCTAAGTGAACCTTCTTGTTTACCTGAAAAACAATACTCATATATTCTGCTTTAAAAAATGTGTTTTCCGTGCTGAAACTCTGTCTTTGTTTTGGTCTATTTAACCCGCGCAACGCCAGTATAGCCAATTACATTTCAGCACCCCAGGTTACTTGGTAGAAAACTGCATATTTCATTCATACAGAAAGGTTCACAAAGCATGTGTCTGAAATCCAGCCTCTGGTGGACAGTAGCAGACTCCGAAATGAGACGCAGATTCAGAGTTCCACATGAGGTTATTAATTAGCAAATTATATAAATATTATCAACGTCACATTGTTACCCCTGTGTCCTAACACGCTTTGTGACGAGATACGCAGTGATTAGCAATTTGGCTGTTTGCACCAGACTAAACATGACAGAAATGCCATTCAGAAGCACAAAATATGCACTTACTCACGGAATGGTAAGACTTATAATCGAATTAAGACACATTGAACCTATTTAACGTTATTAAATATACATGCTGAATCACACATGTGTTTAGTTCTAAAGTTCAATTTCAAACGGTTTATTTTATTAAGATCTGCTGCTGCTTTCAGTTGTATGTAATGTACTGTACTGTGTATTTATATAGCGCATTTACTGTGTATGGCCATACACCCAAAGCGCTTCACAATCATGAGGGGGGTCTCTCCACAGCACCACCAGTGTGTAGCATCCACTTGGATGATGCGACGGCAGCCACAGGACAACGGCGCCAATGCACTCACCACACACCAGCTATTGGTGGAGTGAAGAGACAGTGATAGAGCCAATTCGGTGGATAAGGGATGATTGGGAGGTCTTGATCGTAAGGGCCAGGAGGGAATTTAGACAGGACAATTATGGCAATAAATGTCATGTAAAGTGACATTCAAACTCACATTATTAGCATTTAACACTGAATAAAGCACATGAGGTGTACCTGAGGTGATCACAGTTTATCCTGCTGTTCCGCTGCAAGAAATTGATGTCTTTTCTATAATATCAATTGGAGGTGTTGGGTAGAACAAAAACTCCTTTTAATATTGAAAATATTCCTTCTACCATGTGCCATTGCTTTTATTTAGAACACAACTTTAATCAGCCTTTAGGCTCAATCGTCAGACTCGCTCCTTAATCTGGCAACCCGCACTTGCATTAGTTTTAAATTTTGATCTAGGAATGCAATACCTAGTTCAACCACTGGGTGTCAAACTTACAAACTGCACCTTTAATGCATTAACTAAGTATGAATAATCTTGTAAAGCATTTATTAATCAACTCATTTATTGTAAATCATTTATTAATCAAATAGTTCAACATTATCTAATGCATTATTGATATCCAAAATTGTGCTTAACATTAGTTAACGCACTGAGTTAACACGAACTAACATTATTTAACCTAAATAACATTAACAAAGATGAATAAATACAGTAATAAATGTATTACTAATCGTTTGTAAATACATTAACTTACATAAAAAAATGGTCCATTAGTTTATTTTTATTAAAGTATTTTGGCTATAAATCCATGCAGAGAGAGAGGTTTTCAGCTTTTCTGACTATTTCAAGGCACAAAAACACTTCATAAACAACACTTTTCAATAATAAAGTGGTTTACATAACAGTAAAAAAAGAGCATAATAACAGCAATAAATAATACATAAAATATGACAAAAAAAGTTAAGATTCACTTTTGATTCATTTAGTAGTGAAACATTAATCAGTAGGAAAGTACAATTAAGCACATTTGTAGCTGTGTTTATAAACTGCTTTCTATGGTCTTATAATGTCGAGTTAATGCTTAACAAATGATGAATTAACTATTTGCTCATGCCTAATAAATAATGTATAGTGCATCAAAATAGGTGGAAAGAAACATATCAACGTAAAAAAAAAAAAAAATAATAATAATAATAATAATAAGTTATTTAAACTTTAATTCATACAGCCTATAATTAAGCATTTCATCTTTATTATGGTCTGTTTCCTCATTTCCGTAACATATATTCGTCTCCTCAGTGTCTGACACACACACACACACACACACACACACACACACACACACACACACACACACACACACACACACACACACACACACACAGTAAAGACTGAAGAACGTTTTACTTGGAGGAAATTAAGTGTCAAGCTGTGGAAGTGTTTCTGTCTCTCTCCGCTCTTCTAACTGTACGCTTTTATCCCTCGTTCTCTCTGTCTGTGTGTGTGTCTGTGATTGGACAGAAAGCTCACCAGACATGGAGACGAACGCATCCGCCTGGAACTTCCTGCACTCCTCAACCTCTGCTAAAAAGTTTGGCACTTTAGCAGCTTCCTTCACAAACTCCTCAGAGTCACAGGACGGGATGGCGTCTCTACACACACACGTTCAAGTTCACACACACACACACACACACACACACACACACACACACACACACACACACACACACACACGTTCAAATTCAAGTTATCAATTATGCTAAAACAAAGCATAGTAAATGACCAAATGATTCAGTAATCCAGAAGCAGATCAGATCTTTGATAAGCACCTTAATCCATACACTGCACATTTACATAACATTCACACAGTATGAAATCACACAAAAGCAAACACGCATTTAAAAAAAATACTATGGTAATTTATAGTAAATAAAGTACAAACCACTGTTGTCCAATGCCTAATTAACCTAATTAAGCCTTTACATTTATATTTATTAAATTTAAGTTAAAGCTGAACATTAGTCTCTTGGAAAAAACTAGTAAAATACTAACTGTGTCATTTTAGGAGAAGCGTGTGTGTGTGAATGAATGACCTGAACTGACCTCTGCCACTCCAGTTTGGGCCGAAGCTGGAACTTGAGCAAACACTCGGCTCTGACATTAGGAACATGCAGAGAAGCCGGCGGATCCTGCAACAAACACATGAGTGAGTGATTACCAACATACCTTTACTTACATATGATTTAAAGGGGAGCTATTATGCTCCTTTTCACAAAATGTCAAATGCGTCTGTGATGTCATTAGAGGGTGTGTGTGAAGGTTCAGCTCAAAATATCCCACAAATAATGTTTCATAACCCTCTGAATCTGTCTGTTTTAGGCTTTGATGCTAATTTGTGGCATTTTGAAGACTGTCGCTTTAAATTTAAATGAGATTGTGCTCTTTTCAAAAGAGGGCAGGGCTGCAAATGCCTATGTGTCAGCAAAGTGGCAGATTCAAAAACAAGACTATTGTTCTATGCCAATGAGGGAGAGATGGTCACTGATGGGCAGGGTTTTCCTCTGATGAAGCGTACAAAGGGAAAACGTCAATCAAAGCGTTTCTGCAGACTGTTTTTATCAAGTGTAATTATAAAAAATACAATATATACATTTTCACCATTATATTAATAGACTGTTAAAAAAACACAACTGTGTTTAAACCAATGACTGTATAAAATATGGATGACGCGACAGCACCATTTTCCATTAAACGCTGTGAAGGAAAAAATGCCTTGTGACGGGCACAAACAGCCGCAAAAGACTGCTAAAATTGAAGCCTGGGCATGCGCAAAAGGACTGCCTGATGGAGCCAGAGGAGGAGCCGTGGAATCGAACTTCCAACCAAACGCTTGTACATCAATCAACCACAGCCCCGAACTTCTCACTTGACCACCGGTGTCTGCACTATAACAAAGGCTCGCTAATGTACACTTTGCGTTTACATAGGAGCTTGGTTTGCTGTTTTATCAACACAAATGGTTGTAATAATGTTAACAAAGGTGAGGTTTTATATAATGAAGATTTAATTGGGCCAGCTCCCGGCCACAGCACACATTTCTCGCTGGCTGAGTCCAGCTCGGATGCGGCAGTGTCGGCTCGCTAACGGCTGCTGCATCTGGCTGGAGTCTGTGTGACTTGGGCCAGATTCCTATGGACTCACTGCCCGATTCCGACCCGATGCGGTGGCCGTTAGCGAGCCGACGCTGCCGCATACAAGCCGGACTCATAGGTACAGCAGATGGAGTCGGGCCGAGGGGTAAGTCTCCAGCAGGCGAGAGTCTAGCCAGAACTGGCCCGAGTGTATTTTGCTATCTGGGTGGTTAGGCGTGTATCAGCAAACTGATAAAGCCCTGACTTTACGCTGTTTATTCGGTTCCACCAGATCTTGTATGTCAGAAACTATAGTTTACTGCTGAGTAACTCATTTTATCATGGTAAAATAACACAGAAATGGAATAATAACACTTCAGTCTCCTGCTGAAGCTTCGACGTCTGCTTTGAGAAACTGTCAATCACAGCTGTCAATCACGATGACACGCCCTGCATTAAATTACTGCTCAAAACATACTTTGCAGGGTCTGCACCTATATCAGCTGATAACCAGTGCCTTAACTGACCAGAACCATCTTTCAGAACATTTTATTGCAAGTGTAATTAATTTTTTATTTGGTCTCATGTCTCCTTCATTAACACGGAGGAGGCGGGCTTTATGACTTGTACTGCAGCCAGCCCCCAGGGGGCGATATAACGGCCGAGACCTTCACTCAAAAGCAGGCTTGTGGCACACTTGGTTTAAACCCATAATAAAAGTGATCTTTGCATAAGACCCCTTTGAATATAAGAGAAATATAGGCTCAATCCCTATTCTACCTTTTAGCCCTTCCCCTTACCCCTCAATTTGCATGTTCCTGTGAAGGGGTTGGGGTGTCCCAATTCTCTTTAGCTTGAAGGTGTAGGGCTAAGGGGAAGGGGTAGATAGCCCTTCCAACAAAGATATTTCAGGACTACACTCGAAACCATGGGGTAAGAAAATTTTCCAGAATACACCTGCCACAACGGCAGTTTCGCTGCACCCCGAAGAAGAGCCAGAAATGAATATTTTTTTCAATATTACGAATTTTTACAAACAAACACATGTTTTATTATATTCATAACCGCGTTCATGTTTTACCGTCATGCTTTTATAAAAAAAAAAAAAACTATAAATTTCGCAATCTATAATCCCTAATAATAACTCCTGTACAGCAGTCACACAACATTCTGACATTTGATAACTCTCGAACACCCTGTCAGAAAAGTCTAGTGGCTGAGAATGAGCGTTTTACAGTGTCTGCTACAATGTTAATGTTGTTTTTGGTGTGTTTACATGATGAATATGGACACGGTGTAAATTCGCAGTATAGTTACGATCTTATTGGCACATTAGATCGTCATAACATAATATATGCCTTCAGTGATTTCCTGAAGATAAATACCAATAAATAACACAACTGGAATACAGCAGTCGCGATAGTCTGATCTCATATGAAGCAAGAGATCATGATGACATATAATGACGTGTGCAGGTGCTGTAGTGCTGTCCCAATTCTTAGGGGTACATTTTGAAGCCCTTCCCCTTCACACTTGTTTTTAAGGGCCAAGATGAAGGGATACAAAAATAGAAATTGGGATTGGGCCATAATATTGTTTTAGAAAATACATATATAAAATAAAAATCATGATAGTACTAAAATAGAAGGAAAAAATGCAATTGAAATACAGATAATACATTGAAAAACTCCCATTGTCAATGGTTAAAGTTAAAATAAAAACAGATCTAAGAGACATGAATTATCAAACAAAAACATACAAATTAGAAATAAGATATCCATTAATAAACAAGAGAACAAATAAAGATATATACTCTAAAGAGATCGAAATAAATATACAAAAAACAATAATTAAAATGATATTAACTTGTCAATAACAGAGGCTATAGTCAAAAGTATAGGCAAAACTTCATGATTAATAAACCAGAGAAATGAAGAATGAATAAAGGAGTGTGTGTACTTTAGTCCTGTAGAGTTTGAGCTGAGGGAAGATGTGTGGATGGATGAGGTTGAGCTGCGTCTGGAGTTTGTGACTGCGAGCATTGTGTGGAGTGAACGTCTGCTCGTTCATCAGCAGGTGCTCAGTGCTGCTGGGAAAACTGAAACACACACAATAAACAGAGAGATATGAACACCAAACACACACACACTAAACAAAGTGACAAACATTAAACACTCACACACACACACACACACACACACACACATCCACATTCAAAATGCACACACACAATAAACAGAGACACAAACACGCAAGCACAAACACAGACATGCATGCACACACACCAAACACGCACAAAGACACATACACACAAACATGGACAACCACACACAATAAACAGACACAAACATCAAACACACACAAACAAACAAGAACACACAAAAGTGTGCAGACACACACACACTAAACAGAGACACAAACACAGACATGCACAAACAAACGCATGCACACAAACACTAAACACATACAAAAGATACATACACACAAACATGGACACACACAGACATGCATGCACAAAACAAATATACACACGCAGAGGCACCACAAACACAGACAAACAGACAGACACAAACATCCAAGTATGCACGCACACACACACACACACAAATATTGACAAACACACACGCACGCAGAGACACACCAAACACACAGACACAAACATGCATGTGCACACACACACATAAACGAAGACACAAACAACAAAACACACTGACACAAACATGGACAAACATACACGTGCACAAAACAAATACACACAAACACACACACACACAATGTGATCAGAGCAGACTGTCCGCACCTCTCCATCCAGCTCCTGTACTCCTCTGTGTTCAACACTGATTCAGGCGTCATGTGAACCACGAGAGCTGCAGAGTCCTCAGATCCACCGCTCTGAAACCTGCACACATGACAATAGCAGATGTTCACACAGAAACAGAGAAGAGAGCCTTTTATTGGTGCTGGCTTTGACAGGATCCACATTGTTTGGCATTTTGAAGCCCATCCTGATATTGTTGTTATAGCTTCTTACACTGCTGTCTGGAATACAGAGAGCAACCGCTAACCGAGATAACAACCTTTAAATAAGACAAGCTCATCTGGATTCTTTTGAATCATCTTGATTATTATCAAATAGGTTTCAATAAATATTTATGCATTTGTCTGCAACGCTGCTTTTTGGACCGTTTTAGTGCCACCTTGTGGCTGAATTAGGGCTGCACAATATTTCTTTTCCGCATCGATATTGCAATGTGCAAATCTGCAAGTCACATCGCAATAAAACCATCCCAATCAACGCAAACATTATGAATTATATCCGAAATAGTCATCTTGCGAAATTATATTCATATCGAAATATCGCAGAATCACAAGGTCAATATTGTGCAGCCCTATTCTGAATAATACATAGGTTAATGCTGGGATGGGCAAAGTTGATCCTGGAGGGCCGGTGTCTCTGCATAGTTTTGCTCCAACCCTAATCAAATACACCTGCCTGCAGCTTTTTTTAGTGATCTTGAAGACACTGATTAGTGTGTTCAGGTGTGTTTGATTAGTGTTGGAGCAAAACTCTGCAGGGACACCGGCGCTCCAGGATCAAGTTTGCCCATCCCTGGGTTAGTATATGCTCCATTCAGCCATTTTTGTTTCTCTCAGTTTGCCTTTAATGAAAGAATTAATAAATGATTACAGCTCAGAACAATGTTGTGTGTTAATTTTCTAAATTTTGTGGCAAGTAGCAGGGTAAATTAAGTACATCTAGGTGGCTGTTTTTGCAGAATAAAGACCTTAAGACTTATCCAACAGTAGAGTGCTTTATTCTGCCATAAAAACCGCCTGAATGTACATAAAATAGGACCTCGGTTGACCTTTTCAAGATGTGATTGGAGCAGAGCGGCTTTATGAAGTCCTCTGATGGACAGTCGACAACTATAAAAACTGGTCCAGGATCAGCGGGTGTGCAGAGCTCCTCTGGCCGGATCTGAAACACAATGATTACTCAGCAAAACATAAAAACCCTGATCTTCCCCCCTTTTCAACACTGGAGGTTTCTTAATAAGTAGAATTGGGTAATTTTTATTGGTTTATAACATCTGGCCAAAAGAAAACCAATGAAAGCAAGCCTATGGGCTAATCTGGGTGCATTTATGTTTGAGCAATGTTGATTAATAAACAATATAACAATGCAATTAACAATTAGTGCACCTTGTTGTGAAACAAACAAACTAAACATGAGCCTTGGACATGGAAATAGTGCAAATGTTTGATCTCAGTTACAGTGAGTCACCTCTTTTCCTTCATGCGTCACAGTTTTCCCCGATTTCAGAGCTTCGATTATGGGCCCGATGGCTGCTGTTCCTCTACAGATAGGAAAATAAGAGATATATTTTAGGATATATGTTATTTTGACGACATGATATTTTCTTTGCTGCAATTAACTGCTGTTATGGTATAAACCCTGATATTGACCTATGCTGCAAAAAAGGTTGCTTTAACAGGTATGAAAAAAATAATAAGATATTGCTTGTGTATGTATATATTGTATATAAACTGAACATAGTTAACAAATATTTCAACCAAATTAAATTACAAAAGGATGCTTAAAAACAATAGGTACCACTTTACAATGTCTTATTAACAAATGTTAATGAAGATTAACAGTAAGAGAAGATTTATTCACCATGTTAATAAGTTTAAAAATTATATAGAATTGTTTTAGTTATTAATTCTATTTAATACAACAAACACAACATGTAAGTAGATTAAGGCTATGGTTTTTATATGCAATTGGGCATTAACTAAAAATATCATCATCTACAATTAATATGTATTTTTGTATTTAAAGAGTTTACCTGAATTAAATAATGTTAACTATAATTGCACAGTGTTCATTTACAACAGCTCTATAAATAGTCAGACTTTTCTGTATATATTTTTTAGCATGTAGTAGACCAGACTAGCATAATATTCATGTTATTCTAATTAACTAATTAAGTCTTCAAGCATTTAGTGCTGTTATGAACACCTCATGCACATACAATATGAATACTCTTTAAAAAATGACTCTAAAATAGTTTCACCAAGTGTTACGTATTTCCTTAATTTAATAATAATATTACTAATAATATATACACATTTACATAACCTAGTAGTGGGTTTTTTTTGTGTGTGTTTGTGTTGCATGTGTTTGTGGTTCTCTTTTCTCCGCCTCTGTCTCCGGCAGGTTTCTTTATTACCGCACAGGTGCGGTGCATCAGGTGCCATCACGTGGAGGCCGGCTAGCTTGTTTGTGAAGACAATTTAAACCGGACTGAAAAGTCGTTTGGAGAGTTTCCTCTCTCCCGCTTGTTGTTTGTTTTGTGAAGTAAAAACTGTGTTGTATTTTACTTGGTGAAATTGTTGAAAGTGAACGCTGAGTGTTGATTTAGAGATCAATGCGGAGACACGTGTGCTGAGGAGGGTGCCTTTTTGTTTCATTACATTTTCTCATGTTTTGTGGTTAGTAGGGAAGTAAGTGAATGTTATTCTATTTGTTTTATTTCATACGCAGGTATTAGATAGTTGCTAAGTTTTGTTTGTTATTTTGGCATTTACCTCCACAAGCTTTTAATTGTCTCCTTTTGAAGTTTAAACGTCAAATAAATTTGACTTTATGTTATTTCCTTGGTCATTCGTCTTTGCTGTTGTTTTTCCTTTTGAACGGGAGATGAGACTCCGGGCTCCTCGTTAATTTAGAGGAGTTCTAATTATTTTCATTTTACTATTATTTATTGTTACGGGTCTGGCTTGCTGTATGGAGCCAAGCAAGGTTAGATTTCATAACACCAAGTCAAATCTAAGACTTTTTAAAACCTTTATGACATTTGAATGACATTTCAGACTTGTACAGGGCTGTCAAATTAGCTATTTCTTAGTTATATATTTTAAAATATTGAAACTAGTTGTATACATACACATTCTCTCAACATAACTTTTCTTTAAAAAATGAAAATGTAATGCAAATGTATTATAGTGAAGTAAATATATGCTCAACAGTCCGGCCAGGTCAGTGTCCTCACCACATATGGTCAATAAATACATGGAGAACATTTAACCAAATGTTGTTGTAAGGAAGAAAAATAAAGAATAGTAAATTAGAGTTAGACAGATTTATTGTGATGGATTGCTGGTGATTGGATGGGTATCGGTCAAACTGCACAGCTTTAAATGGACATAGAAAAATGAAGACCCATTTAAAATGATTTAAGACCTACAAGACAATATTTCTGTAAAATTCAGACTTCAAAGCTTAAAATATCGTTTTGTTTTTTAAATGTAAGGCCTTCCGGACACCATGTATAAGATTAATTAATAAATAAATATTCAATGTATTTTGAAATGTCCACAATATCAACATTGTGCATGTTCATAATCACAATATATTGAACTATTGAATATCAGCATAACTCTATATAGATATCTTTTTCTATATTTATCTTTTATATATCACTTACACCGGCAGGCCCATCTCTTTAGCTTTCATCACCAGGAAGTTTCCTTTCCTGGAGTGTAACTGAAAAAAAAAACAAAAAAATTAATCAACAATAAACTTTTGAGCACAAGTATACTTTAATAGAGTAACAGGATTGATAAAAGTAACATTATTATAATTTGTAGTCATGTAGTGGCTGGATTCTTATTTAATATTGATATCAATTTCTATATTAATATGATTAACTATTTTTATATAATATTTAAATATTGAGTTTTTTTTGTTTTGTACTTTGATGTTTTCTCACCTTACACACATAAGCCACCACAAGAGACAGATCTCTAGTAACTTCTACTTTACCCTCTGTGGAAAAATGAAAAAAAAAAATTATACTCCCATCAAAACTGTATATGATCTGCAAAGAGATCTAAAAATGAGATACAAATGTGTGTGATTGATTGCTGGACTAGAAAAATAGCCTTAAAATATTTACATCTTAAAATGCAACGAAAAATATACTTTAATTGTCTTTACATTTTTGAAAAAATAGATTATTTTTAACTATGTAACAAAAAGATTTACACAATACAACACAATTAACTCACTCACTTGATTATTAGACAAAACATCAATCTGTAATAAACATGAGTGCAAATGTTTTCAATTTGACTTGACAAAATCATATGTAGAACAAATGTAATGAAAATAAATCACTCTGTTGTTATTATCATCATAATCATTATTATCATGCATGCATTCATTGTGATTATTTAGCTATATAAGACAAATGAAAATTACTAAAATGTTCTTTGAAAATAATAATCAACCAAAAAATATATAATAAAAAAATAATATATTTTATGATTTAAAAAATAAACAAATAAAAATAAACTGAATAAATACATACATAAAAGTTTAAAAACTATAATAAATAATTACAAATATATCAATAATAGAAAATTAATAAAATAAATAAATAAATTTAAAAAGTGGCTATAGAAAAACATCATTCCTTTTGAAAATGTTCATACAGTCATACAGCCTGAAATCAAATCAAAATAACTTTTCCAGCCTTTAAAATGTTTTTGTAGTCTGTTCTTCTAACCTGTGCCTTTATAGTTATTTATTCAAAGGTCTTTTGAAATCAACGCGTAATGAGAGTAAAGGTATACATTTTCACAGGGTATGATGATTTTCTATAGGCACTGTATCTGTAAATATATGCATATGTGTATATAACTAGGGCTGCTAGATTATGCGAAAAATCATAATCACAATTATTTTGGTCATAACTGTAATCACAATTATTCAAAACGATATACAGTTGAAGTCAAAATTATTAGCCCTCCTGGGATTTTTTTTTATAAACATTTCCCAAATGATGAGGAATTTTTCACAGTATTTTCTATAATATTTGTTTCTTCTGGAGAAAGTCTTATTTGTTTTATTTAGAAATCCGTTATTAGAAATGTCTTATTTAATCTATTATGTTTAGAAATGTCTTGAAAAAAATATTTTCTTTGTTAAACAGAAATTGGGGAAAGAGTCTCTAATAATTCAGGAGGGCTAATAATTCTGACTTCAACTGTATATATAGTTATTTTCTGTTATAAGGGAAATAACTACAATAGAATAAAAATTTATCTTCATAATAATAATTATATTATTATTATTATTATTATTATGTAAGAATATTCACTGTTAGAAAAAACACTTTAATTATGAGATCTTCTTCCTCCCTCCACTTGTCTGTTCCCTCTGCTCGTCTATGGGCAATAGAGCATTTAGCCGCTCTGCTCCCCAGCTTTGGAACTCACTACCACCTGCCATCAGAAACATTGACTCCCTCACATTTTTCAAATCCAAACTCAAAACCCACCTATTTAAGATGGCTTTTAATACTTAATTGTACCTGCACTATTGTTGTTTACTTTATCTTATTTTCTTGTTGTTTTATTGCTCTTGTTTTACTGTTCGATGTCCTTGAGTTGCCAGAAAGGCGCCTTTAAATAAAATGTATTTTATTATTATTATTATTATTATTATTATTATTATTATTATTATTATT
>CAIGQZ010013813.1:1290560-1320761 GCA_903798205.1 Danio tinwini
CTAAAACCAGCTGCACTGTGAGGTCACGTGACTGATTATGTCATCCTCACCAGTGTGATGCCCAAACTCCACACGTCCGAGCGCACGTCATAACCCTGTCTGGAGGCGCTGGGGTCTATCCTCTCCGGCTGAAACACACACATCACTTTGATTGACATTCTTCCTTCGTACGTGTCATCAGAGGGGACAAGCTCCACCCAATAGTGACCATATCTCCTTCATTAGCATACAAGGGTAGTCTTTCTTTTTGAATCTGCCACTATGCTGACACACAGGCATTTGTAGCTTTGCCCCTTTTTGAAAAGAGACCAATCTCATTTAAATTTAAAGAGACAGTCACCCAAAACAGCACAATTAGGATCAAAGCCTAAAAGGGTCAGTTTTGATGAGTTATAAAACATTATCTATGTGGTATTTTGAGCTGGAACTTCACATACACACACTAGGGACATCAGAGACTTATTTTACATCTTGTATAAACAGGCATGCTAGGTCTCCTATAAATCAATAAATCAATTTAAGTATCCATTTCTATATAGTTTTTAATGAAAGCTAATGTATATTGATAGTACCTCTGCAATTAAAGTAATTAATTCTACTACAACTACTATTATTAATAATATTATTATAGTGGATTTGAGTATTTTTTAATCAGTTTTCTTTTCACCTACAAATATTAATTTCTATTTAATAAAATATAACCTGCTTAAATGATTATTTTAGAAATATAGATGCTATATTTGCTACACATTAGCCTGAAAAAAAACTAAATAAATAAATGAAACATTTTATGTAAAGTCAAAAGATGTCTAAACTGACAGGTGGGTGATATCGCCTGCAGGCTCTCACTTTAATTAAATTAACAAATAACTTCCTGGAACAGAAAAACCTTGAATATCACAGAGCCATGGGTTCATGAATGACAAGGGAAATGTAATGTTTCATGACGTCAAAACTTTTGGTTTGGCATGTTCTGTGTTGGAGTAGGTTTCCTTCAGGTGCTCCGGTTTCCCCCACAGTCCAAAGACATGCGCTATAGGTGAATTAAATAAACTAAATTAATCATCCTTGCTCTGGTAAACATCATTTGGAAAATATTTAAAAAAGAAAAAAAATTCAAAGTGGGGCTAATAATTCTGACTTCAACTGTGTGTATTTTTTTTTACACATTTATTTACACGTTTGCATTTCTGAGAGCAGGAAAGAGACAGGCTGCTCTGGTAAGCAGTATCCCCATAATATTGTTTAACTAAAATAAATGATCAACAAATTAATCTGTCTTGACAGTCTTTACAAGAGAAGGCATTATCTACACAATATGTATTCCCAATTAGAAAAATACTCAAACTATAAAATACTACTCATGAAAATACTTAAATCACAGACAAATCCAAATGCCCAATGCGAGTGAGCTGCGTTCCAGACCAGCTCAGCTCGATGACGTAAAATGTCTCTGCCATCGCCTGTAGTCCCGTTTAGCAACTTGATAGCAACCGTCTTTTTAAAGAAGCGTAACTGATTTTAAAAAATCAAGAGTGTGATGAAACTGATGTGTTTTGTCTTAGAATAAAACGTGAAAGTATTTTGAGTTTGTGTTAGCCACGAACCTTATTTAATCGATTTAACTGAAATCCCATTGAAAAAACATATGGACTTTGGGACAAGGAAACCTGAACTGCTAAAGTGCTAACATTATTGTTCCTCCACTCTATTAGGGAAAAAATAAACATATATATATATATATATATATATAACATCATATTGTTATTAATTATTACTATCATTATTACTACCACAACAACTATTACATTACAAATAAATAAATACAACTATTAGGACCAATCCCAATTCTACCCCTTAGCCCTTCCCCCTACCCCTCGTTTTGCGCGTTCACGCCAAGGGGTAGGGCTGTCCCAATTCTCTTTAGCTTGAAGGCGTAGGGCTAAGGGGAAGGGTTAGATAGCCCTTCAAACGAAGATTTTTCAGGACTTTTCAAGAATACACCTGCCACACTCAAGATTGTTGAACCCGGAAGTTAGGAGATCCACAAATTAGTATTTTTTGTCATTATTACGAATTTTTACAACAAACAAGTACATGTTTTAATACATTCAAAACCGCGTTCATGTTTTACCGTCATGCTTAAAAAAAAAAAAAACGCAAAAAAAAAAACCTGCAAAATTTCGCTATTTATAATCCATAATCATAACTCCTGTACAGCAGTCCTATAACATTCTGACACGCGATGACACTCGAATACCCTGTTAGAAAAGTTTAGTGGCTGAGAATGAGCGTTTTACAGTGTCTGCTATAATGTTAATGTTGTTTTTGGTGTGTTTACATGATGAATATGGCCACGGTGTAAATGCGAAGTATAGCTGCTATCCTATTGCCACATCAGATCGTTATGATAACATAATATATGCCTTCAGTGATATCCTGAAGATAAATACTAATAAATAACACAACTAGAATAACTACAGCAGTCGCGATCGTCTGATCTCATATGAAGCAAGAGATCATGATGACATATGATGACATGTGCAAGTGCTGTAGTGCTGTCCCAATTCTTAGGGGTAAATTTTGAAGCCCTTCCCCTTAACCCTCAGTTGTAAGTGGTACAAAAATAGAATTGGGATTGGGCTTTATTATTATTATCATTAATTTTTCATTGAATACAAAAAATATATATAATATATATATTACAATATCATCTAATAATTTGAATACATTTCCCCACTAAAACACTAGCAGAGAGTTTATTTCTGGATGTTCCAGTTCAGTTCGTCCTAAAACCTCATATTTCCAAGCTAACAGTTTTCTGAATGCTGTAAATAATTCATGCCATTTTTTCAGCTAGCATGGCTTTAGAAACTCCAGGATCATGAGTTCACTTTAAAGGGGAATATCCTGAAGTCAGTCTGAATAAACACATAAAAATGAAGAGCGAGAGGCACATCAGACGGTCTATGCTGATCCAGACTCTTTACAGCTCAAAACACCACTGAAACAGATGTGCAGCGTCACACACATCCGGGCAGACAGCAGTGTGTGAGTGTGTCTCACATGCTAACAGCTGTTTTACTGATGTTTACAGACTGATGACGTCATAATGCAGGGATGAGATCACGGCTCAGATTAGAGAATGACATCATCAGAGCTGAAGTTCATTCATGGACAATTCTGCCGTGACATCACTCCATTAAAATATCAGGAGATAATTTTTCATCAGTAGCCAGTCAAGTCTGACTGATGTTCTTTCTCTAACATTTTACTGAATGGAAAACAAAATAAGGTAACACTGTAGCTCAGTGGTTAGCACTCACATGTCTCACTGCAAAAAAGTCACTGGTTCGAGTCCCAGCTGGGTCAGTTGGCATTTCTGTATGGTGTTTGCATGTTCTCCCAGTGTTGACGTGGGTTTCCTCCGGGTGTTCCAGTTTCCCCCACAGTCCAAACACATGCGCTACAGGTGAATTGAATAAGCCAAGTTGGCCGTAGTGTATGTGTGTGAATGAAAGTGTATGGGTGTTTCCCAGTACTGGGTTGCAGCTGAAAGGGCATCCACCGGGTAAAACATATGCTGGATAAGTTGACGGTTCATTCCAGTATGCGCATTAAAAAAATTATGTCTTTTTTTTATTATTTGAGATCATGTGATTATAAAAATGTGTGTGAATGGACAAACCAGCAGGCTGACCACACTGTAAAGCATCTGAAATGTTGTTTTGGTCATTCTAAAACGCCTTAACCAATTCAGTATTAGTGTTATTATATTATTAATTACCTTCAGGATCAAGAGCGTCTGCGCCCTGCTTCTCACACCTTCAAGCACCACCATGCATTTATAGCGTGTCGGCATTATCTTCTAAGGCGCAAGTCATGCATAAAAAAAAAAAAGATTGACGCAGCTTCTCCTACCGCTGCAAATTCTGATTTAACTTTTGATATTTGGCGCCAGTTAATTAGGAACTGATGATTTTGTTCTTTTTGACTTATTTGATGGATACGGTGCTTTATTTGTGTAAGTCTTTTATGAGATATTCCGGTTTTGCGAATAAATTTAATTTGCATCTTTGGATGGAAACATGGCTATTGAAAGCCTGTGTGTGTCTCAAAAAGAGTTACAATCATTTTTACGTGGACTTAAATTTTTTGACCTAAATTGAATTTAAAATAATTAATAGGATTTTATTCATGCTTATAAAAAAATTTAAATATTGCGAGAAAAAAAATATATAAATAAATTAATAAACTTAATTTTTTAAATGTATTTATTTTTTTAATAAAGAGACCTCGGCTTATTTATTGCTTAATAATATGCAATAGGGAGAGAAAATAAATAAACAATAAGCTATATTTATATATTTTAAAAAACTTTTTGCAGATGATGACAAAATTGGAAAAAACAAACAAAAAAAACAGTTATTTACATTTGTTGTAACTGAAAATTCAAGTTATTTGACAAGATATTGATTTGTTACTTTAAAAAAACATTTACTTTGTTCACTTAAAAAAATGTCCTGTTTTCTAAATGATTTTGTGTTGTCGGATGGAAATTAAGCTACTGATTTTGTATTGCCTCTTAATTTTCTGTTAAATTGTGTTTTTTTTAATAGTATGTAGAAAATTTACTTAATAAAGTGTGTGTTTTTTTTAAATCTACATCTGTATATACAAAATACAATATTATTTTCAATAAAACAATTTATCATTAGTACAGAATTAACTAATAACAGAAAATAATGTACTTGCACATAACCATAATGGTAAATGCAGAAATAGTGAGCATTTTCAAGTCCTCTACACTTGTTTACCGTAGCTGTATATATTGTATTGATTTCTGAAGAATCATTAAGGATCTAAAGGACACATAAAACTGAAAATTCAGCTTTACATAAAGGGAATAAATTACACTTTAAAAATTATTGTAAAAATTATTGCAATATTGCTTTTCTTACCGTGTTTTCCTTCAAATAAATTCAGCTTTGGAGGACAAAAAACATTACAGAAAGCTTCCAAACCACAAACGTGAACAGTAGTGTGTACTGTACATACAGTATAAGCGAATAAACAAATCTTACTGCCATATACGGTCTGCAGCCGGCGTCTCTGGTTTTGGCGATGGAGTCGACCAGCTGCCCGCTGATGCCAAAATCACACAGTTTAATGTTGCCTTTCCTGTCCAGGAGGATATTTGATGGCTTTATGTCTGCAGACAGACCAAAAAGAGCTTCAGTCAGAGGAAAACAGTACCACATTCATATCTAACCATTTGCAATCAAGAAATCCACAAACTGAGGCTCGATTTAAATGGACAGCCAAAGAGCTTGCAAATACGCCAATAAATGAAGAGTTCAAATGCAAAAACCTCAAAATGCCATCTGATATTTACGCCTAAAATGAGCATTTTTTATCAGACTGCTGTGTGTAAGTTCAGTAATTATACTTTTATGGCAAATTCAGTTCTTTTCATGGTCTTTAAAGTGAAATAACTGAACATAAACAAAGGAGGCTGGATTTCATTTTCGACTGAAATTTCAGAAGGCACCTCAACTCCTTTTTGCATCTAAACTCTTCAAATACACATTTTACTTCAAAACAGCCTTTTCAGGACTTTTAAAGAGCACATATTACGCAAAAATCATTTAAAAGGGGTTTAAACAGTTGTGTGGCAACAGTCTATGAATATAACCAGCTTCTAATGATACAAATTTATTGATTTTATTCTTTGTAATCACACTTGAAAACAGTCTGCAGAAACACTTTAGTGACCCATTAGTGATGATCTATCCATCATTAGCATATGACATTAGTCTTGTTTTTGAATCTGCCATTATGCTTATACTTTTGCACATTATATAATTAATCAGTCTCAGTAAATACAGGAAATATGTACAAAAAACAACAACAGCACAACATTTCCTCTACAAGCAAAAGTCTATGTTTAATGCGGCTTCCCTTGGCACAAAGCACAGCTTGAACTGTGTTTTGTTCTAATTGTACTGACATTTTCTGAAATAATGTGCTGTGTAATATTAGGCTTCTTTTAGCACTTGTCAGGGTTCTTCTTTAGGTTAAGAGTATCTAATCTTTCTATTTCTGTCCAGATGATCTCATACAGCCTCAATAATATTTAGGTCTGGACTCTGTGGAGGCCATTTTATGACTGTCTGTGTTTCATCAGCTGCTTTCTTTCTCCAAATAGGATTTCACTGTAATTAGCAGATCATCATCATGCTGAAAATGAAACTATTTCCACTGAGGCTCTTGCAGAAGGAATGGCATAACGGATTAAAACCTATTTTACCTTTCAACGTTCACATTTTCATAAATACAGACAATATTGCCAACAACACTTGTAGAAAAGCAGCTCAAACCAGGACATTGTTTCACACGTCTTAAACAATTAAACTAAAATAATTCAAGCTCTAACCCAACCTAAATCATATACTAACAATCCATACATCATCTGAAAGATTATTTATTTATCCTGTATAAATCTTAAAAAAAAAAAAATAGACAAAACAAAATTTACAGATAGCATTGGTTTTGTGGTAAAGAGTCACATTTATCCATTATACCATCAGTAAAACAACAGATTTAACGTTGGCCTAAAACTTTGGCACAGTACTGTATATGTTGGTTTTGAAATATCCATGTGGACAGGCACTTAGACTCAAATCAAGCACACACAAATAACCTGAACCGAAATTAAAAAGGCGGCACAATCATTCAGCGCCTCTCTTACCTCTGTGAATAATTTTCAAGTTTTCTTTTAAGTGGTTAAGTGCTTTCACAGTCTGAAACGACACAGAGAGCGTGTAAATGAATGCAGCGTTATTAAAACACAAACAGATATGAATTTAAAAAAAGAGAGACTCACAGCTAATGTTATTTTCCCTAAAATCTCCTCTGGAATCACTTCGTCTAAAGAGGAATAAACGTATTTGTAGAATTTGTCGAAGGAGGTAGACATGAGCTCCATGCATATCCAGCAATCCCCCTAAAAACAGAAGACAACACAGTTTTTTGAGTGAGGAAGGCTCTGTTAGAAAAGATCATGAGAAGATCAGCATATAAACAGACAAACCTCTCTGAAAAGAGCCCCGTAAAACTGGACGATGTACGGACAGTCGCTGCTCCTCATGACCACATCCAGATCCATCAGCAGCTGCTTTTGTTCTCGCTCGTCTACCGTTGAACGAATCCTCTGGAGAAACACAACCACACACATGCTCGAGCATTAAAGAGGCACAAAACAGTATTCATTTCAGATGCAGTTCAGTTCCAATGTCAAAACAACAATCTATTTTAGTTCAGAAAGTTTCAATTAGCATCTTAAAGCATCACAGTCTCCCACAAATTTGCAGCATTCAATCAGAGATTGGAACATAATGTTGATTTTAAAAAAACATGCAAATCATAACACATTCTTCTACTGTATATACATTTATAAGAAATTGTTATTATATAAAATTATTATGTTAATAAATCTGCACATAAAATACTTAAACTGTATTAATTCATAAAAATAATATTAATTGTCAATTATGTCCAGAGGGTGAAAGAGGTAATCGATTTGTTTCAAAACATCGTATAGACAAATATTATCACACTGTCTGAGCTTCTATTTATAACACTGTGTAATATATTTAATGGGCAACATCCTGTTTCTTTGTAATTGCTTGTGAAATGTATGAGGAATTTATGAGTAATTTCAACAGCTTTTTTATTATTTATTTAGCACAATGGAAATGACTAACATAAGCTTTAGGGTTAATATGTAAAATTACGCAATTTAGTATGAGAATCCTGCTAATCAAACTCACATGATTTGATGATGTATGCTTAGTATGGAGAGCGAGAGCAAGCATGTTATACTGTATTGTTGATCAAAACTGTTGTGTAAAAGGTTGTTTGAAATGGTGTTCATGCAAACGCCAGTCTAGGAATGAGTATCGTTAAGGTTTTAACGGTATTACTATTTTTATCGATACCACCTATCGGTTCCATACTTTAACGGTTCTCTTATCAGTACTTTTTGTATGTTTTTTTTTATACGAAATAAAAAAAAAACAAGCAAACTGAACAGAATTAACAACACTTTGTTTTATAATTACGCTTTTAATGTAAAATAAAACGAAACCAATAATTGTAAAACAAATAATTTTTTTTCCTGTAAAAGAATGTACAATAGTTTGAAGGAAACTGACTCTCATTCCTCTTGGGAAATATCAACATGTTTAACTTTTCTGGCAGAAGTCGGGATCTTTCTTGGTTTCTTGTGCTCCCTACAGTTGCAAATACCCTCTTTGAGTTGCAAAATGCAGTATGAGATAATGTTTATGATTTTTCATTAAAGCATTCACATAAATGAGGTACCAGTGTTTTGGGAGTTAACGGTGCTTTTAATACAGTTTTGGAGCATCTTGCAATGTAAAAATAAGCTGTTTTAATTTCTTAATAAGCATGGTTTATTATTAGGCTATTCATTGGCTCTATTTGTAAATACAGCTGATGTAAAAGTACTTTTAATGTTTTATTTATTTTAAAGATTTATTTAGGCTACTGCAGTAAATACTGCAAAATACAGTTTTCATTGTAACCGAATGTGTGTGTTTACTAAACTAGAAATGTTATACTAATTTAGGCGATTGACTGCTGTCATAGCGATGTGGATGATGTAACGTTACCGTTAGTAGCTAGGCAGTCAAAAACGTTTCATTGATTTTCATTGCAGTTAATGCACTTTTGAAAGAGACTTTCACTTAGCCAGATTGCTTGCGTTTCCGCTTATACAAGAAACCAACTTGTTGCGTTTGTTGCAATGGGCATTGTTGATGTCCACTCGGGAAATGAAACACGTTTGGTTCACTCCGTATGCTTACGAGCTGTGTTTGCACGCGAGTCTGTGTCGCGAGCTATGTGTGTGCGCTCAGTGCGAGTCTCTGCTGAGTGCGCGGCACAGCTGAGAACCGTTAAGGCTTTTATTATGACGCGCTCGCCGAAAACACAAACATTTCTAATATGAGATTTCCAACTGTGCAAACGAATATCAAATATGGCAAATAAGGAAAGGGTGGTCAGTTAAATTATACTACTGAAAGTAATGTTTATTCAGCAATAATTCTCCAGTATCGATAGCAGAACTGTTAACGTCACAGCTTAGATACTTCGGTCTTTTATAATTTAGCATCGATACAGATAAAGTACAGAGTTTCAGTACCCATCCCTAAGTTAGTCCCTTCAGGTTTTCGTTAAAGAAAATTGGTTTTTGGAGAAATGGTTTTCCTGTTTTTTACACATTTGAATTCTTTATTAAATATTTGACCTTAAGAACCATTGATCTCTGTAATTTATATAAAGGAAACACAAAGACAAACGAGTTAACGACTAAAGTCTGAAGAGAAAGAGAAGGCTACACTTATGACAAGAGTTGCATTTAAAATATTAGTGTTGTCAAAAGTATCGAGTTCAGCACCAGTAGGCAGGGGCGTAGATTTAGGGTGGACGGAGGAAACGTGTCCCCACCAATATCCATCAACTATTGAAATGTCTCCACCAATAACTTAATTCACTTAAAAAGAAAAAAAAATCGTCCTGTCAATATTAACATGCTGAAAGGGGTAAATCTCGTCTCTTCTCGAGTCGCATCGCCCCCCAAACACATATGAACATTGTGATTGGCTGTGCTCTTCCGTGCTGTCATGTGAGAGGCTGTAGCAGTTCAGATACAAGCAGCGGCAAAACAACTGCGCAGAATTTCCCATGCAAGAATAAGGTGTGTGAGGTGCATGACACACACAAGTGAGGACGTCAGCCGCAAAAAAAGGTGGACATAACTAGCTTTTTTCAACGAAAAGTGTAAGTCAAGCTCAAACTCAAATTCGTTACGGAATGAGTCCATCATAATAATGTTGCTCGTGTTTTTCCCTGCTTTAACTCACAAGCTATCGTTATAGCAGGCTGAAAGTCTGCATAATATGCCCTGAAAACTAACTGCAGAATAAACAGCTAAATGTAAAAGTACATGATCCCTGCCAGTTCTCCTAATCTGTTAGAATAGCATGTCCAATATCAGTTGAAAAAAAAATTGTAAGAAAAAAAAAAAGCTTAATTTTTTATATACACCTATATAAGAGACTTTACATGTTTTTTGGCATTACATGAAATACCAAAGTTCACAGTTTCCTCTAAATCATCTTTAATTTTTTTATCGAAAAAAAAGTCACCTGCAAACAGCCAATTTTCATTTCTGACTGAACTATTCAAATACATTAACAATAACAAACTAAAACACATAAATGAACCCAATGTAATATATGTCTATTATGAATTGCTTTGTCACTCATTTGTTAATTTGCATGGGATAGAAGTGTCTACATAAATGTACACATTATTCTTACTTTGACGGCCATGATTTGTCCACTGGGTTTGTACGCCATCTTGTTGACAGAGCCATATGCTCCTCTGCCGATCTCACCGAGATCCTTCAGGTCTTCTGCTGTGAAATCGCAGTGCTGCTCCGCTGAGATCTTTAGCTTCCCAGATGACTCGATACTGTGTGTTCGCAAACGCTCTCTGAAAACACACACGCATGTAAAGACATCTGAAAAGACACAACTTTGCAATACCGCTTTATCGACAAGCCAACCGCGACAGTGTTCACAGTGATCACTTTTTCCAATGTTGTCTTTTTATATACTTTCAAGAGTTCATACTTAGCTGATGATTGACTCTAAAGCTTGTTTGGCATGCTGTCCCGGGAGAGAGCCCTGAGCTCATAAGATCCTCGAGCCCTGGGCTCCCTCCCATTTGCAAGGCGAGAGGGAAGTTTGAGCTCAGGTAGATCTCAAGAACTCCTCTGCTTATTTATGGCTAATGACAAATGAGGGATTGCTATGGAGACATATACTGCTGACTAAGAGTACCAATTCTCTTCTATGGTGCCGATTTGGTTTGGTCAATTCACTTATGTCGCATGTCTTTGGACTGTGGGAGAAAACTAGGGAATCCGGTGAAGCACAGGGGGAATATGTAAACTCCACACAGAAATGTCGACCGGCCTAGTAGGGACTTTAACCGGTGGCATGCTTGCTGTGAGGCGACAGTGCTTACAGCTGAGCCACCGTGTCACCCAATCCAGAAAAAGGGAGGAGTAGGGGTGGAAGGGGAGATTCTTCAAGACAAAGATAACTGAAGTAAGAAACTCTGGTTAGTTTTAGTGAGTTAGGAATCATCTGATTGGTGAATCATGTGTTTAGCTAATGCGGGACCAGTCATTGTCAACCATAAGCACCTGATCCTCTCGAAATTAGTTTAGAAATAAACATCTCTGTTTTAAAATCATCTCTGATTTAAAAACAAATGTGTTCCTTAAAAGTTCTTTTTAGAGCCAAATCCACATAAAGAATACATAGTAAAAAATTAACAATTACGTTACATTATACTATTGGGCTGTTTATTTATTTTATTTATTTATAGGGCTGTGTATTGGCAAGGGCCTCACGATATGATACATATCACGATACATGGGTCACAATACAATATATCACAATATATTGCGATACAATAAATGATGTGATGTATTGCAATAGTTTGTATTAGTATGTGTGTCACATTATGACAACTTGATAAAGTCGGCAGACAAATTAAAATTCCAATATATTTTCCATCCATTCCAATTCATTAGAACTGCACAGTGTGATTGAACAGAGAACTATATATATTGAAAAGTTTACAAATGGCCTTTTTTTTGTCTAATTCAGTACTGCCTGGTATAGCGCTAAAACCAAAGTGCAGCCACACGTCAGCTCTAAAAGCTGGAGGCACCTTTTTATTTTCCGCCATGCTCACGCTTGCTTACTTCTGATATAGTACTACTTGGCGTTTTGTTGATCGCGAAATAGCGACAGCTACAGGAGCGGAGGAGGAGGTGGTTTGGCACAACTTGACACGATACATGAGGTTGGACTATCGAAACACTATTGCAAAAGAAATTATTGCGATAGTTAGATGTATTGATATATTTGCACAGCCCTATTTATTTATGTATGTATGTATGTTTTAATGCCATATGAGCAACATTGGCTTTCTTCATGGCAAAACCCATATTTAATATAAAATATATAACATGCAATCTATATATATATATATATATATATATATATATATATATATATATATGTATAAAAAATATGAATAACAACAACACTGAAAAGATACAATCTTTCAGTTTGATTAATGATAAATAGGGTGGTATAATGGCTCAGTGGTTATCACTGTCACCTCACAGTAAGAAGGTCACTGGTTTGAGTACCGGCTGGATCAGTTGGCATTTCTGTGTGGAGCTTCCATGTTATGGTTTCCCCAACAGCCCAAACACATGCTATAGGTGAATTGAATGGACTAAATTGGCCGAAGTGTGTGTGAATGTAAAGTTTATGGGTGTTTCCCAGTATTGAGTTGCAGCTGGAAGGGCATCTGCTGTGCAAAAACATATGCCGGAATAGTTGGCAGTTCAATCCGCTGTGGCAACCTCTGAAATGGAGACTAAGCCAGAGGAAAAGGAATAAGTAAATGAATAATGATCAATATTCTAAAATTCCTCCAGAAGACACCTTTTTAAACATTTCCCCTGCAATATTTCCTGAATAAAAACGTCCTCTGATATCATTTAAAAATACATATTCTATAAAAATATCTGTTTTATTTTGGATATTTTATTGCTTGATTAGGATTGGCTGATGACAAGCATTCTTTGGTGTGCAGTTATTTTCAGATAAATGCACAGATAAAGTAGTTCCGGCAGGTTATGAGTGAATTATAGCTCCATATCACGCTGAATGATTTCAGTTATTTCACAGCTACAACAGTCAGGAATCACATCAAAACACAACAAAAGGCTTTGGATGAGATTTGTGAGAAACTAGTGCTGACTATCATCTGAAATACAACATTTAAACTGTGGCTGTGGGAACCAGAGTATAAGCAGAATAATGTACTCTAGGGCCATTGGATTATTAGAACATAATGCACATTCGTGTTGTAACACCCATTTACTATCTAATAATTCAACTGACCATCATTGATTAATGATTAAACAATAAGTTATAAACGTGAAGGTGCAGAGACGATCCGTACTCACATGTGTGGGTTCTGGAAAGGAAGTCCGGAAGTGATTCTGGAAGTGGGTTTGATTGGAGGATTGGCAAAATTTAACTTCAGGGCTTTACGTTTACCTGACAGAGGAGGAAGAGACCGCCAAGGTAAAACAACACATTTGGGAATAAAGCAACATTTGTAGATACTAACAAACAAACAGACAGCGTGAAGTAGGGCTGCACGATACTGGGAAAATATGCCATATTGTTGTGATAATGATATTTCATAGAATATAACTAATATTCAAAAAGGTCATGATTCGATCATTACTCATCAAGTAATTGCTTTTTGCTGTTTTTATTTTTACATTCTTCGGGTGATTCAAAAACACAAACGTTTCGGAACAATGCCTTCCTCAGTGTGTAACCCAATCCTCTCACTCTACCCTTTTATCCCAAAGTCAATCATACTGCGTCATAAGTTTGACGACTACTCAATGACCAAAAAAACAATCTCATTTTCATTTTATCATTCCATGATTAACCAAATGCGAATCATTACCTTTTTAAATAATAGTATTGACTAGATTAATGCACCAAAAAGTTTCTCTAAAAACTGAGAGCGCGCAGGGCAAATTTTATTATTTTACGCATAGAATATAACTAACTCACAAAAGCCATTTTATCAGCAATTTAATAGCAAATTATTTATGTTTTGATCATACTAAAATAAACAGATAATACATATTTTTTGAGCTAATTAAATTTTAAAAACTATGTGAAGGTGCAAACATATATCGTGCATTCACACCACTGCAAATGAGTGTCAAAATTTGTTTATTAGCGGTGGCCGCCCTTGACGATCGAACATGTTTACTAGTTTCCTAATTAAATTAACTAATTAAAACTTGTTTAACATACTCAAAAAAAAAAGATGTTTGCTGTTTGTTCAAACTACTTATTTGAAAATATCTGAAACACAATTATTGAGGGGTTAATTGTGTTTAATCCACTTACATTTGTAAAAACTAATAAGTTAACTTAATCGAACACAAATTGATAGTGTGGATTGCAGCATTTTGTTACAATGTGAGGCTTTTGTGTTTATGTTCAAGTGCTAATTAGTCAAAATGCTTTTTATAAAAGACGTTTGGCTTTCACGTTAATGTTAACTTGCGTGCATTTTACATTACAAACTGGGAAATCCAAATTGTAATAATTGCCCTCTGCTTTTGCTTTGCCTGGGAACTCGTGTTCGGAACCAAAGTTTAATTGCACTCCATTCTTTATAACCGATAGGTACATTTTGTTAGGCTCCTGCCGAAACGCATCGTAGCTCATTATCATAAAGTTGACCTGATTTCAACTTGCCCTGATGCCCATAATATCCAAAACATGCCGAGCAATTATGGGAAAAATATAAATCACGATTATTTTGGTCAGAAGTGTAATCACATTTATTTAAAACAATAATCAGTGGGTCATGTGTCCTAAAAGTTGTACTTTAACGTGGCATTTCATTCATAACTCTTTACGTTCAATTATTTCTTTATAACAAAGAGGGGTTAAAGTGAGTAATAAATAAACGGCACGTTTTGACATGGGTATCCATGTATTTGTTCATTTAGGTGCTCACCTAGACTTTAGATGTGAGGCTGTGCGCGTACGCACAACATCATCCGTTCTCTTTCACGTTTTTAAAAACAGGAACGAATCGAAACGAAAACGAAACTATGCTGCAAAAGTCACGTTATTATTTCAAATTTTCATGTGAAACTGAACTTTGGGGTGGAATGAATGTGTACTGCTGGAGAGAGAGTGGGATATGACGAAAAAAAAAATTCAAAATATGAGCCAAAATCGATATCGAAACTGAATTTCGATTAATTGCACAGCCCTACCGTGATTCTTTCGCCAAAACTCGCCACTGCTTTCCAATGAAAATGAATGACTTTCAGTTGTTTTGACGCTCTCGTTGGCGGCGGTGTGAGCTCATGGTTAGACTTTTAAACACCATGAATAGCTGGAAACCTTCGAAACGTAAATTCTGACACATATTAAATCTCTTTGTCTCCCAACAATAGTGTTTTTTTTTTCCGCTCTAGGTTCACCTGAAAGCACCTACTGGAAAAGTGGGGATAAAAATAGTAAAGATCCTACCTGATTGGTTAGATTTAGATAAATAACCTATGCATGATGTAGCACACAAATCCTTGACATGATTAATGAACTTATGAATATTGAATTTACTATTATCACGCTATGATAATTTTTTTTATATATTGTGCAGCCCTAGCATGAAAATAAAGTTGCACGTGTCATTTATTCTGGGATGAGATCTCAAACTAACTAAGCCATGGAGGATGTGGGAGGACAAAAGTTCACCAAAGACATGCACATCTGAGCACCAGGAGAGAAACCCAAGAGCCAGATTTCCTAAAGCCATAGGGACATGCTGCGGGTTTGAGACATTTTCATCACACAATGTGGAGAAACGGGGAAGACAATAATGGCTTTAGGAAATCTGGCAGCAGAGGACAGTAACTGCAGTCCCACATGCTCAAACCCTGCATTTAACACCAGCACATCTTTCCCCAATCTACTCCACTCGCGGCACGCAAGATAAATAATGATCTAATCACATCCAGACAAAACAAAATGAAAAAATAGACAGAAGGAACTTACCTTTACCTCATGCCAAACCCGACACAAACCCAAACACTAAATCATGTCTTAAAGAGATAGTTCAACTAAGAATGAGAAAGTCACTACATCTTGGATGTCCTTAGGGTAAATAAATCAATGGGAAATGTTCATTTTTGGGTGAACTATGCCTTTAGGCTTTGTGCACACTTTGCACAGTGTACAAGAGATTCAACATCCGTTATGAGCACTAAAAATATCCATCTCAAAAAGTGAAGCCAATGCAAACAACTAGAGAACTAGGGATGCACCACAAATATGCTTTCATCGGACAGAAATCAAAACCAAAAATTAAGTTTTACAAAATAATAATTAAAAAAATTTAATTAAATGGAGAATACAATGAGAAGTCAATACAACAATGACACTAATATTTTAGTTATTCATTTGTTTTGTTCAGGTTGTCTGTTTTAAGGTGAATAATTAAAGCAGTCTACACTGTAAAAAGTGAAAACAAACAAAATACTTCAACTTGTTACAATTAAATGAATTAAGTTTGACAAACTTAATTTACTACTGAAAACTAATTAGGTAAGTTCTTTTAGGTGTAACAAGTTTTAGTCATTAAATAAAGAGCACAAGAATGGAACAGTACATACAGTACAGTACTTATAAATTCCTTCCCCATGTTAATATAATAATAATAGTAATCTTTTTATTACAGTACAAATGATTTCCTTCCCTCGTTAATATAATAATAATACTTTTATGTTTTGTGACAAGTACAAGTATTGTTCATTATTATTAGTGAACAATACTTGTACTTGCCATTATATTTCCCACAATGCTGGAATTCGATACCAATCGATAGTGAAATTTTTAAATCGTCCATTTCCCACTAACATTTGAGCGTGTTCTTATGGCTCGTTTCCACTGACTGGTACAGTACGGTACGGTACGGGTCGGGTCGGTACGGTATGGGTCACCTTTATCAGGCTTGCGTTTCTACTGCTAAAAGGGTACCAATGGTACTCTTTTGGTGGGCGTGGTGTACGACAGAAAGTTGCAGTCAACGTCATTTTCGCTCGAGAAAATGTCTAAAGTAAAGCTGCACGGGTCGCTCACATCATATGAGAAGCACTTCTCACAAAGCAGATGCTTTACACACATAAATACTTCTGTATAAATGTTTATTACTAACGCTTCTATGGACATGAGTTGATCATAACTGCAGATCAATGACAGTGCGAAATACTGTACTGTAACGTCTGCAATTATATAAAATAAATAAATAAATGCAACATATATGAACACATACAGACCCTTACAGTCTCCGAAATGTTACCACTAACAGAAAAACTACACACAGCATACATTTAGTCCTTATTTAGGTTCAAAACAACAGGAAATATAGCCCACAGTCAGTGCAAACCTCTCATGATTAAATGTGTCTTTAATCTTCAGCAGCACGTGTATAAAAGTCCAAAAGGTGATAACATGGCAGTTTGTTCACGTTTGCTAAAAAACTAATGTGCTCCTTTTTTCCGGCTTCTCCTTTTGTTTTTTGGCGCGTCACTCTCGCGTTTGTCAGTTTCTGACAGGATCAGGTTTCAAAAGCACGAGACCTATATGAGATGAGCCGAGAGAAAAGGAGATGGAGAAAAAAGGAGGAAAGACAGAGTAGACAGAGAGGGGAGAGAGGAAAAAATAAATAAATTGGGGTTCGGTTCTCCAGACACGCTGCCACTCGGTCCTCAACCAACTGAGAGAAGTGACGACATGCTGGGAGCCCTGTGGAGGAATCTATCCACCAGTCCGTCTTCTGGTGTCCGGCGGTGGTTCTCCTGACTGGCTGGCGGCATTTCTGATCTCCTGCTCCGCTCCCGCTTCGGTGGAGGACGCAGGCTTCGGCATCATGGCGGATCGCGGCGACTCCCCCCGGGCTTTCTGGGATGGCTCCCTTCAGCTCTTTCCCATCCGGTGGGGAGCCCCGCGTCCCCTGCTCCTCCCCATGCTGGGAGACGGCAGCAGGCAGATCCTTCCTCGCCAGCCTCAGGCCGCCCCGGCACTCTGGCAGACGAACGGGTTTCTCCCCCACTCGGGTTAACTCCCGAACACTCGCCCTCCTCCTCAGCGGCGAGGGCAACTGGACGACGTGTCCCTCCTTCTCCCGGGTTTCGGCACCACTGTAATAAAGTTCACGGCCACCTGGCCACCGGGAAGAAGGAGGCGGAGAACCGACGGACTTTATATAAATATTTATTTATAAAAAGGACGGCAGCTCCTCACGGAGACTGCCGTCTAAATCAAAACAAAAGGACGGCAGCTCCTCACGGAGACTGCCGTCAAACTGAAAGCAAAAGTAATACATGTCCGGGCCCGGTCCTCTCTCTCTGTCCTCTGCCATCGTTCCTCCTCTTATAGTCCAGAGCTCCTTCCGTGGGATTGAAGGCAGGTGCGCGCCACAGGTGCATCTCATCTGTGGCGGGCCTCGTTTCGCTCCCACGGCTCTCGGCCACGCCCCCTCGCCACAGGTACCCTTTCTCGTATTTGGTACCCTTTCGAAAGGGTGCCGAAAAAGTGGCAGGGTACGGTTCGGTACGCCTTTTGACAGTGGAAACGGCCATAAAAGCGTACCGACTCGTACCGTACCAGTCAGTGGAAACGAGCCATTAAACAGCTCTGATTTGCCATTGTGTTCACATACTCAACAGAAATGACTGTGATTGGCTGTAAAAGTCATCAGTTCACCAAACTCACCACAGTTTACTGTGTAAAGACAGATACAGGGACACTGGAGCGTTTCAAAGTCATGTCGATCAGCTGTTTTTTTTAGGGTTTTTTTTCAAAAAATTTACTTATTCTCCTAATAAATCGCAACTTTAAAATGCTCCTGTGTCCCTGTATCTGTAGTTACATTGTGTTCATCTGTTAAGCACTTGAACACAATGGCCAATCAGTGCTGTTTAAGAACGTGCTCAACAGCACTAAAATGTTTACGAGAAATAGATGTTTAAAAATTTTAGTATTGATTGGTACCGAATTCTAGTATCGTGACAACCCTACTTACCATAAATAAATTACTCAAATTTGTTACGCCCAAAAGATTTAACTTAATTTGTTACTGAAAACAGTAATAAATTAGGTTTGTCAAACTTAATTTAATTGTAATTAGATTCAAAGTCATTCATTTAAGTTTTACGGTTTATGTAATATTTTGGATATTTCATCTAAAAAATATAGCACAATGGTATATTATTTTGATCATGGTGAAAATATGTAAATAGGTCAATGTTTTGGTCCCTGATTACACTAAAATTCTTTATGATAATAAATATTGATTTTAAACCCCAATTCAATTATTAATTTTCAACAACTGAAACATATCAACCAAACAAATGTAAAATGGATTCTCATTAAATCGAAGTTGAATCACTAAACAAAACCATACGTTGTTTTATTAAAATTAAAAATTTTTATATTAAAATTTTTTTTAAATCAAATGGAAAAAGACACATAATCAGAAGCGGATCTTTTTACCTGATTTTTTTAAAGCACTTCCCAAAGTTCCTCTGTATATTACTATATATATATATATATATATAAATTCATCTCATATACATTTATAATATTCAGGTCTGGACTGGCCATTTCATGACTGTGTGAGAGTGAAAATAAATCCAATAAAACACATACAGTCATAAAATGGCCTACACAGAGTCCAGACCTAAATATCATGCTAAATATCAGATAAAACAGTCTTAACATAAACTTTGGGAGGTGTCGAAAGAAATCTGGTATTACATTTTCTTTTCAGAAAAGTAATTTTTTAAACAACTAAATCAAGTGAAAAAGTGAAATCTTTAATCTAATTAAATTATGTAATTATGTACATTAATGCTCAATCTCTTTCATTTTCTGCCTTTTTTTCTATTATAATTATTTACAGGAATGTTTCTGCTCCTCACGACATACAGTTGCAGATATTTAGCTCGACACATAATATAAAGCAATTGTGTGAAGGACTTGCAATTAAATGTAATTAACAAAAAAGGCCATATTATTCACTAAAACACTAATAAAATGCTTATAATTGAATGTATTAACATAGAAATGTCAGTGACTGGAAAAAAAGACTGCATTTGATGAAAACAAAACATAAAACCAAAAACACCTAGGCACCAAAAAAACCCTTGAGATTCACAAGAGCAAACGTGAAAATCGGGGTAAACAAATTAAGGCTAATTTTCCCTCCACCACAAGAATGCGAGGATTCGAATAGCAGCGGGGCAACATTTTTCTGAAATCTCACGGCATGTGCGTCCATGTCCCAACAAGCTCATGTTTGTTCCAGATGCACATGCCAAAAAACATCCAGCAGTGCTCCAACACTAAACAAAATGCACACTACAGAAACACCAAAGATTTCTACAACCCCCCTCCAAGGCCATATTCACCGCACCGGTTAGTAAAAAGCTGTCTAAAACACCAGGAGCAACAACCACCAGAGCTTCCATTACTGTGTGTGTGTGGATGAAATACCAGAGACTGATCAACAGAGGAATACATGCATGATTATTGAAGACATCTGCATAAAAGGGCTGATTTCTGTGAGATTAATCACTTAATCCAATGAAAGAGAGGACCAATCAACCGTCCAAGAGTCGATCGTTTTGCTCCAAAGTCAATGGAAGCACAAAAAATGTAGACTTGTGCCGATATCTTACTAGCACAAAGTAGTGTTTAATTGTGCAAAAGTCTTATGTCCATTACCAGATATGTGATTTGGCAGTTTGTTTGTTTTTTTAATGGCATTATATTTTGGTCTTGTCATTAAGATGCAAATAGACAGTATGGGGAATGTGTACACTAACACTTAAAACAATACTTTACAATATGGCTTCTTCTGGCAAAAGTCAGTATTTAGTTTGATCTCGTTAGTACTAAGCAGATCTTTTTTGGGGGATACTGTCCTGAAGATTTGTATCATAATATTCATGTCTGGACTATGTGTAGGCCATTTCATGACTGTCTGTGTTGAAGAGGAAAAAAATGCTAATAAAACACAGTCATCTGAATATTATGATTCAGGTGTGGACTCTGTGTAGGCCATTTCATTACTGTCTTTGATGAAAAATAAATGCTAATAAAATGCAGACAGTCATGAAATGGCCTACACAGAGTCCAGACCTGAATAATAATATTTATTTGAATATTTTATATATATAGATATTTATATATATATTAAATAGATTTTAATTACGGAATCTAGACAGAAAGATGGTCAGAATATTGCAGATACAGACATAATACAGTCTGAAGACACTTGAGATGTGCATGTAAACGTTGCATTTACAGAAACGCTTGTTGTTCAAAATATGTTTACAAGGCTAAAATTTCTTAATGAAAACTCCCCAAATTCATTCCAGTTCGCATTTATATTTTGAAAGCATGCACATGATATTTCGCTCTCATTTTAGAGTCAAATGGCATTAAAATACCTTAAAGATGAGAAAACATGTCATATTAAATTGGTTTTTAATTA
This sequence comes from Danio tinwini, assembly GCA_903798205.1. NCBI lineage: Eukaryota > Metazoa > Chordata > Actinopteri > Cypriniformes > Danionidae > Danio > Danio tinwini. Next base: position 1,311,855 of record CAIGQZ010013813.1, read on the forward strand.
ACATTTAACTAATTAAACTATTGTTAATTCTACTGTCGATTTGATTCATTAAAATATCTTCATTTTTGCATATAGAAAAAAGTATCAAGTGTGGGTAAACGTTCATTTGTGTGTGAACACGTCACTAAGTAAGATTAAGTATATTAATTATTATTACTACAATAAACATAACTGATACCATTTTTGACTATATACTAATTAAATGCATCTTAAATAAATAATTAAAAAGCATACAAATCCCCAATAAAGACACGTCACCTAAATGTAAATATTTTTGGGATACTGTCCTGAAGTTTTCTGAAAAAAAATAAATACTGAAAAAGCTACTAAATTTTTTTTTCGGCATTTCCCAAAGTTTCTCATTATATTATTATATTTGGTTTATATTATTATACATAAAAAAACATATATTTTTATCTGATATTTATCATAATGTTTAGGTCTGAACTCTGTGTAGGCAATTTCGTGACTGTCTGTGTTGTAGAGAAAAAGAAATACTAATAAAACGCAGATAGACATGGAATGGCCTACACAGAGTCCAGACCTGAATATAATGATAAATTTAATCAAATTTAATTTTAATTAAATAATATCTTTAAATTTTATTTAATAATAATTATTTAATTACTAATTGGTTATCAATTATTAAATATTATTCCTTAAGCTTTTGTGCTAGTACTGTCGCAGCTTTAGTACTGTAGTAATGTTTCTACTTTTTTTGTTAACTTTTTTTGCGAGGGGTGAGGTCATGTTTCAATAATAATACAACATCTTCTTTCTTTCTTTTTTTGGAGCAAAACTATCTGCAAAGTGGATTCGCCCACCACCACTAGCATGCAAACAACAACCGGCACAAGTCTATCAGAGCCCACATGTGGATAGATTAGTGTTGGCCAGAGGACAGGCTTCCCCAAAACCAGCGGACAGACACGGTTCAGAAAGATGTTCTTACTTGGAGGAAGTCCAGACAGGTTTATCTGAAACCCTGGTGGCGAGAAGAACAACGAACACATGGTTTAAACTGAAAAAAAAATTATCAACACAACCTTCTCTTAAAAAACTGTTCCCATAAATCCTCAAAATCCAAAATATGTCGAGCCTCTGAACCTGACCTAAAGCAAAGCCTTTGTGCCGGGATGTGCATCAGTGAACCGGTAAACATGGGAAATGTGTACACATGCAGAGGAGATTCACTCACAACAGCAAACCACAAAAATAATAATAATCAGCAGAACGCAAAATAAAGGAAAATACCAGAATGAGAAGAAATGGGGAAGAGAAAATACAAATGAAAACAGTTTTGGGTTTACAGTTTTGCAGGGTCTCACCGTAGTCCGGCATCAGGGAGGATTGTGGGTAAGAAGAAGCAAGAGATAAAGGGAGAGAAATATCATGAGGGTGAAATATTGCGTTTTATTGGTTAAATATCAGATTTAAAAGAATCCAGCTGGAGTTTGACAACAACGAACCATTAAAAAAAGGCTATTTTGGGGGAAAAATGCATGTTAGGTTAAGAAAACATTGGTGCAGGATTTACTCTGATATTGTTAGTAAATTAAGAAGTAGCACATTGACATAAACATGATATTTTAAAATTCTGAAATGTACTGCAGTAATCTCATTTTTTCAACATTTTCTCAAATTAAGTCATTTGTACAGTGTAACAATGAAGATGTTTTGCCACACAAAGCCATAATGAAGATTTTCATCATGTCTTACGCAACAGCTTTATCTGTATGCTTCATAAATCTTGTGAGTTTACCAATAAAAGACCTTCCCAAACAAAGCAGAATCACAACATTTTCAGGAAATACAGTAATAATGCTGAAAACTTTGAAAAACTGAAGAGAGAAAACTTGATGATGTTCTACACTTAAATTCAATTGTAAACGTCATCCTGGAAGTAAAATTGAGTGCAAGCCTGGGTACATACTAGGGTTGGGCGATGTCGACCAATTTGGCATCGTACATTGTCTAATGTGAAACATCGCGATGGACGGTGGCAGCGGTGAATTAATTGTTTATGAATAATTAATTAATTTATAACAAATTAATTATTTGTAGCCTACCGTTTCAACTACCTGGCCCACATGGTCTTTGTTTTACCTTTAACCAAATCATAAATAAATAAAGATAAGTTACACACAAATTGCCACCTGTCAATCACTTTTTCTGCAGAACTCTGGCATGAATAGGCAGAGTGATCTGTGTCATTATAATGGTGTCGATGACACTTGGTTGGTAAAAAAAGGTGCAAAACTAACAGGAACCAATCAACGGTATCTGAGGTTTTCGCTAAAATTACTAATCGTAAAATCGAAAGATTGAAGCAGTTTACTGACGCTGTGACACGTTACCTGATAGATTCAAAAGACCGAAGAGTCGTTAGATAGAGACAAGATGAATGAAATATCACGTTTAACAACTATAGTGAGACGCAATCCAGTGGTACATCATTGATAAACTGTCCGACATACACTGCTCTCATGGGTTTTGTGCTCGAAGCACCTCCTGACTGCCTGGAGTTCAGACGTGCACATATGCTTCTGATGTGCGTTTTCAGCAGTATAGTGTGGAAGGAGGGCTTTTCAGAAATGCTAGATGAAATGCCAGTGTGGACGTGGATCGTTTTTGTTCTATAATGCTATTTTAAAACTAAGACGTATTAGTGTAAAAGGGGCCTAAGTGTGTATTTTTCATGAGCAGGATCCTGCTGTGACGGGGAAGGGGCAGAGGATAGCGATGCCAGCTCAGCATTGTGATGTCTATCGGCCATTGGCGATGGACAATGGCATCATCTATCGACTCAACCTTAGTACATACATATATACTCATGTTTAAACCCATCAGCATAAAGGACACTTTTACACCTGGTACTATTTTAGTAAACAAAAACTAAAAGCTCTTACACACCAGGACGCTTTTCGTTTGCGTTTTTAATCGACAGCGTTTTTCAGCGATTTTCACTGGTGTCGAGCGGAAGAGTATGCAAAATCACTCCTTGACGTTAGATGGCGTTACACAACTTTAAGCTTCTGACACCCGCTTGTAACACAGGAGAAGACAGAAGGTTGACACGCTTGTTGGTAAAGTAACTAGTGATTCGAACAAGCATGGATGGTTCAAGTAGCAGCTCCAGCTCTAGCGATGAAGAAATGATTATTGTTCACCAGTGCAATAAGCAGCTCCACGTTCATATCGCCTCTAGGCATCTTCTTCAATGTGTGCTCGCATTGACACAGTTTTGCGCTTGAGCACCTCCAAGTGCTGTAACTTCAGCAGCTTCATGCACATGTACAAAAGTGCCAATCTGATTGGTGGAGAAGGTTTTGACGCGGCGCGTCAAAACAAAAAAACGAGCATGAGGCGTTTCTTTAAAAATGACACTTTTATGCCTGCCATTTTGTGTGTTGGTGTGCACGATCACATTGGCGCTTTTTATTTAGTCACGAGGCGTTAAACATTGACGGAAAACGCAAGCAAAAAGCGTCTCGGTGGGCACGGGCCTTAAGACTAAAAACTACTGGTCAAAAAAACTTTTATCTGTCAGAAGTAAAACTGTCTGTCAGACGGAGCATCTGATGCTTTGAGCTACACGTGTTAACTAAATCTTACAAGTTGCTTTAATGGCCTTAATATAAAGCATGACTCATGTTTAGGACAAATTGGATTATGCACTTTCCCTGCAGCAGCTCATGCTGTGCCCTTCACAGTTTTTCTGATGCACTTTTATCAAACTACTGTACATCAGTATAAATGATATTGCCTCATACCATAAGTATAGATATTAGGGTTGCACAAAATATTGTTTCAGGATTGATATTGCAATGTGCGAATCCGCAATAGTCACATTACAGAATCTGCAATGTCTAGTTGGAAAAATATTACATTTAATATTGGCCTGTGTGACTTTAAGCATTTCAAGCTAATTTAAAGGTTGGTAGATTAAAGATTAATTGTGTATTACACAACAAAGCTTTGATTATCAAATTTCTGTACCTGAATAGTGTTAGACTCTCCAGAAAACCATAAATCTCTCTTTCTTTCACTTGTATTTTTGCTGTTATGTTTATAAGCTTGTTTGTTATATTTTATGCAGATTTATCCCAGTCAATCTAAAATTATCAGTTCTTTACAACTAAAGCTATTCGAGTCGTCTTTAGAAATTGTATTCATATAGCAATATACAGTTGAAGCCAGAACTATTAGCCCCCCATTAAATTATTATTATTTTTTGTTGCATTTCCCAAATTATGTTTACCAGAGCAAGGACATTTTCACAGTATGTCTGATAATATTTTTTCTTCTGGAGAAAGTCTTATTTGTTTTATTTCGGCTAGAATAAAAGCAGTTTTAAATTTTTTAAGAACCATTTTAAGGGCAAAATTATTAGCCCCTTTTTTTTTCGATAGTCTACGGAACAAACCATCATTATACAATAACTTGCCTAATCACCCTAACCTGCCTAGTTAACCTAATTAAACTAGTTAAGCCTTTAAATATAACTTTAAGCTGTATAGAAGTGTCTTAAAAATATCTAGTCAAATATTATTTACTGTCATCATGACAAAGATAAAATAAATCAGTTATTAGAAATGAGTTATTAAAACTAGTATGTTTAGAAATGTGTTGATAAAATCTTCTCTCCATTAAACAGAAATTGGAGGAAAAAATAAACAGGGGGGGCTAATAATTCAGGAGGGCTAATAGTTCTGACTTCAACTGTATATACTGCATTAAAAGAAAATATTGCAACGTCAGTTTTTTTACAATATTGTGCAGCTCTATTAGATATATTTTTACAACACTGGATTATAAGGCTGTATGTATTTTATGCAATGTATTTCTTACAATTTAAACCGAATCAAAGCGAAAAACACGATACAAACCAAACCAACAATTCTGTGAACCGTTACCACCCCTAGTAGGAATGGAATTTTTCTAACCAAAATACAAATTTTGCAAATAAATAAATAAATAAAATAAAATAAAAATTGTTGTTGGAAAATAAATGTGCTATTTGTAGAATTTTAAACTGATAAGCAAGCATATTTTTCATTAGTAGTAAAGTGATTATGATGATAAATCCAAAAAGTGGAATTTATTTTTTGCTAAAGCATAATTTTTTTATTATAGAGATATTACATATTAATATTTCGATATAAGAATGTCATGTGATTTTAACCATTTTGGTACAATGTAAAGCACAGCCAACCTGGTTATATTCACTAGATGTGCTTTCATAGTATTTAACAATGTTTCACTAGAGAACACTGGGTAGGGTGTAAAAATGAAATGCAAGCACACATCTTTGTTAATAATAAAAGACAATACCAAGAAATATACACATATATTTATAAATAAAACCTGTCAAATATCAGACAAATAAATACAGAAATATGATTTTTATTTTGTTCTTATCACCAGCTCTAGATCAGATTGATAAAATACATCTTAATACCAGGTACAAACAGAACAGGGCCAAAGCAGTGTGTAAAAATTCAAATAAATAACATTTCTTAATAAATAACAGTAATTAAAACTTCAAAACTATCAATTTTTTCATTATGATTTTTGTGAGATTCACCTTAACATGCAGCACAATATTTTCTAATCTAACCTCAAATCTTTTTGCAATCGAACAAAGCTAATGTGAATAAATATCATCCAAAACACTGAATATAAAGTAACTACACAATCTTATGCCTGCAATTTAAAATGAAACACTGGTTTGGACAGAACACTAGGAAAATTGGGTCTCAATTTTAAACCAAATCAAACACCTAGCATTGAAAAAGTCAATAGCAGGGGTGTCCACACTCGGTCCTGGAGTGCCGGTTTACTGCATATTTAAGTTCCAACCCCAATTAAACACACCTGAACCAGCTAATCAAGCTCTTTAGGTATACTAGAAACTTCCAGGGAGGCGTGTTAAAGGAAGTTGGAGCTAAACTATGCAGGACACCGGCCCTGCAGGACAGAGTTTGGACACCCCTGGTCTATAGTATATTGATAAATAAAAAGCTGAAAGTCTTTCAAATGTCACAAATACTACAATTGGTCTATTTGAAAACTTTACGATTAACACAATTTAAAGATATTTGAGTTCAAACCTGACTGAGGTAAAGTTGGTTTCATAATTGCACGTTCAGACTTTCTCCTTAATAATATAGTCTCAGAAAAGTATTATTTGCTAAAATCTAAATAGTGAAATCATATTCGCAGCCAATGACTATCAAACAACATTGCTCACAGTCAATTAAATGTGCTGTATGTAAGTTTTTGACTCTTCTAAAGCATAAAAATACCATAATATGTGCAGATATTTAAGAAACATCCCAACTGAACATACTTGTTTAAGTGAAAAACAATGCTAAAGTCAGATATTCTGCTTTGAAAATGATTTTTCCGTGCTGGAACGCTGTCTCTGTTTAGGTAAATTTAACCTTTACAATGCCAGTTTAGCCAATTATAATTCAGCACTTCAGGGTTGCCTTGTTGGAAAACAGCGTATTTCATTGATTCATTCAGAAACACTCTGAAAGCATGTGTCCTTGACCGAAATAGACAGTATCAGACGTCAAAATGAGACAGATTCAGTTCCACATGAGGTTATTAATTAGCAAATTATATAAATATTATGAGCGTAAACATTAGGTGAGCAGGTTACATTGTAACCGCGTGTCCTAACAACATACTTTGTGACGAGATACACAGTGATGAGCAGTTTGGCTGTTTGCACCAGACGAAACACGACAGAAATGTAAATACAGTCTTTCAGAAGCACAGATTATGCACTCACTCACTCACGAAGCGGTAAGGTTTAGAATCTATTTAAACTCACATTGTTAGCATTTAGCACTGAATAAAACACACAAGGTTTACCTGAGGTGATCACTCTCATAGGTTTCACATGTTCAGCTGTGAGAAATAGGAATTAGCCGTTTCTAATATATCAATTCGAGGTGTTGGTTAGAACCAAAACTTCTTTTAATATGAAAAATATTCCTTTAATCGCGTGTCGTTGCTTTTATTTAGAACAGGTTAAATCACTCGCTCCTGTACTCAATCTGGCAACCCGCGTTTGCGTCTATTTTGATCCAGGAGTGCAATACCTAGTTCAACCACTGGGTGTCAAACTTACATACTGCACCTTTAAATAGTGCTATTGTTGTTTTGAAGTCTTAAATGCGTTTTCAAATATTCAAAGTCGCATGGTAAACAATGAATACAATGATACAATGAATGAATGTGCTAATATAAAACCAACTTTACCTCATTTTCAAACCTGCAACCTTTCAGTTACCAGCCCATATCTCTAACCACTACTACACCAGCCATGTCCAAAATAACCCATTGAATGAATCATATTTCAAGCTATAATTAGTACTAACTAGTACATAAATATCCATGTGATGTAAAATACAGCGAGAGATTCACAATCATACTTTGATGACAGGCTAATGCCCACATTCTTCCTTAAACACCAGCTATTGTAGATAACGATCTAAATGACCTGCATTCAATCATGAATATATCATAATTCTAGCCAAGTTATGATCATAAACATGTTTATATGGTAGTTTAATGGCAGGAGTTTGCAAACTGTGGGCTACGAGATGCTAAAGCAGTACATGGAGAAAAAAATGTATCTATAAATAACGAAAAGCATGTAAAAATTAAATTCTTAAAAGGTAAGAGTACATTAAATGTTAAATTAAATAAGTATATGAATAACTATAAATAACAACTAGATTAAAATAGACATTTAGATTCATATAGATGTGTAAATATGAGCACGTTTAAAAAAAAAATAATAAATTTCATAAAAGTAAATCAATTAGTAAACTACTACACCCAAAATAAACTAACCATTAGACATTTGAAATATACATATATTATATTTCACTGAATATACTGGGTCTTTTCTCATACAAGAAACTACATAAAAGCCTATTAATATTAATATGTTGCGTCTATGAATGAAACATCTTGAACACAACTGGTTTATGTGATGAGAAGTAATCCAGTTTAGCAGTGATGTGGCCATCTAAAAGTGTATTTTCCTCAGTAATTCAGTGGTCATTATTTATACATTTCACAAATAATTTCAATAGCACCTTGGGCTTTCCATTTATTAATAAACATAATTTTTATCTCCAATGAACCACACGCATTTACCTGAAGTTTACATTAGCAAGAACGTCTCGTTAGCCAGTTAGCCCCTCCGGCTAAAAATGTCAACAAACTCCAGTCACAGTCAGAAATCAAACCGATACATTAAACGATTTATTACAACACCAATATCGACATGAGCTAGCAAAAATATTAATTTATACTCCATGTATGTGTTAAATAATGTACATATATCGCAGGGAAAATTAAATATTCATGGGCCTTCAGTCAGACAGTTACAGCAGCTAGCCGAGTGGCTAACATGACACTAAAAAATTACAATTAAAACCACACATACAACGCAGCTAAAATATGTTAGCAGCTTAAAACATACTGTTTAATAGCCAGTACGAAATATGTGATGCTAACTCAGCTAAAGCTACGCTGCTAATGCTGAAATGCACTGAGGCTCATATGATGTGTGTGTGTGCATTTTCAGAGGGTGTATGTATGTATGTATATATGTACGTATGTAACTTAAGTATGTATGTGTGTGTGTGTAGATCGGCTGGTTTCTGACCTTGCATGCTGCTCATTGTGGTGATGTGCTGGCTCTGGGTCGGGTGGAGCTGCGTTGGGTTGTTGGAGGCTGACGTTGGATTACTGCTGGGGCTGGACGTCGCCATTTGGGTTTGACTCTTCCAACAGCAGCAGCCAGCGCTGGGCTGCAATGCAGAGAGAGAGAGGGGGGGGGGGGGAAAGAGAGAGAGAGAGAGAGAGAGAGAGAGAGAG
>CAIGQZ010013813.1:1328078-1350009 GCA_903798205.1 Danio tinwini
CACACACACACACACACACACACACACACACACACACACACACACACTAGCAAAAGGAAAAGCCTCCCCACTCACGTTACTTTAAACTTTGGGCTTCCTTCCTGATTGGCAGCAAAGGTGAATACGTCACAGAGTAATGAAGTCTTCACAGATGAATGGAAAACTCGAGTGGGCAATGCTAAGAAAATTGAAAGATCGAGAGAGTGCACAAGCAAAACACACAGGTACATATATAAGGCCGTAACAGTCTTAAAGTTTAAAAATGACATTTTAGGCCTTAAAAAGTCTTAAATTCACTGACAAAATAATTTTGTATGTCTTAAATCATTATAAATAGGTCTTCATTTTTCTTTGTCCATGTAAAGCTATCCAATCGGACCAACACCCATCCAATCACCAACAACTAAGCTCAATAAAACTCGTTAACAAAATGACCTTTGTTAACTCTATTTTCCATTATGGTTTAATTATCCTGCTTACATCCTTACAACAGCATTTGTTTAAAAGCTCTCCATGTGTTTATAGCTAGCTGACGAGGACACTGCATGGACAGACAATTGTGCATACATTTAGTTTATTATAGTGTTTAAATCTATATAGCTAGAATTTGCCTGTTTTGACACATTATTTTAAATATGTGGCTAAGAAATGACCAAATTCACCATTTTTTATGGGAAAAGTAAAAATCTTTTCCATTGGGACATTAGAAAAAAGCTTTAGCCTTTAGAGCTGTATAAGTCTGAAATTTACTTCACTATAAAGCTCTTAAAAAGTCTTACATTTGACAAGGTGAAACCAGCAGAGACCTTGGTATTAGTGTTACAAACTCTAGTATGTTCACCAGCTAAAATAAGTTTTTGCTGTTAATTGTAATAATTGAGTAAAACAAAAGTTATTTTAAATTAGTTCAATAGATTTATTTCACCTGTGTTGTTGTAGGGAAAGCTGTGGACTCCTGCTGACTGTTTTCTGGCTGCTGTTATGCAGACATTCAGGACGGTAAACACTGTGTTATAGTTTTCTCCTCCATATATGTTGTGAATTATTATGAATGTTTTTTAGCTGTATTATGAGCCCGAGTTTGTGTGTGTTAGGAGCTCTACTATCGGCTCCTTGAGGATCTGCACTGCTGTAGGAATCAGTGTGTTCCCCTTCGTCACGTGGCTCTATTACTACATGAACAAAGAGCTGAGGAAACACTGGCCTGAACACTGCACCACTGCTCTCTGATCAGCTCAACACTCAATGAAGTCTGAGCTCTCCATCAGCACTTAAACTTAACGGGAGTTCAATCCTGTTTAAGTGATCTGATAATACGAGACAATCAGCAGATGTTGAACTTAAAGAAATATTTAGGAATGCAAACATGACACTTTAAAGCCATGATCACACTATTATCGCCTGAAACTAACAATGTAATGAAGGATTTGAGAAAAAATATTAAAGTATAAATCATGATGGGTTAAGAGTGAGTGACCATCTTCAGACTTTAACCGTAAGTCTGTGAAGTTACTTATTACTCTCTTTAAATCTCCTTTAAAGGGGACCTATTATGCCCCTTTTTACGAGGTGTAAAACAAGTCTCTGATGTCCCTTGAGTGTGTATCTTAACAAATACACCACAAATAGTTTATAACTTTGTAAACTGTGCCTTTGATGGTGATTTCACACCAGATGCGGATGAAGTGCGAGTGATTTACATGTTAAAGGGTCACGAAACACCAAAACACATTTTTTGAGCTGTTGACTGTCATATCTGTGTCCCACACTGCTATAAACACTATTAAGACACATATATTTCACTAAAAAGTTAAATTTTGTTGTTTTTGTGTTATTTTGAGCAAATTCGTTCTTCCGGTTTAAAACGAATTTCTGAAGCTGCGTCACGGCGATTAGATACTTGTGTGTATTCCAGCATGGAGACTGGATGTCTGTGCCGGCGAGTGCATCGTGACGTCTCCGAGTGTGCAGCATTAATTCATGAGAAAGAGTTGGTTCAAACCAATCAGCGCGCTTTATTGTGTATGTAGTGCACCTTCATTAATATGCATGATAGTTTCGAAGACTGTTGTACCTGTTACAGTGTTCAGACGACAGAGAGATGCCACGTTGTGTTGCCAAAACAAGTGAAAGAACAAGAATTTGGAGACATAGGTCATCAGTGTTGCATTTATTAGTGTGCTGCAACGAAGGTTTTGTTTTCATTTCCCCGCTATGAGCGCGCAGCTGGACTTACGTGTGGATTACAGTGCACTAGGCCTGTCACAATAATCAATATATCGACTTATCGCACAACACATGGACATCAATTCAGTTATTTTTTGTGATGCAATAAATATCGCCCATACATAAAAACAATTCTAGCAACATTTTAACTGATTGTGCAACATCTCTACCTCTACTGGAGGTGTCAATATGGTTAAAAACACTGTAAAAATTACTGTAGTATATTTTCATGTGGAAGTCTGACAACTGAAAATAGATCTGGTAGCAGATAAATTACTTTTCACCTTGCACTTTTTTTTGTTAACACTAATTATTATTCATTTAGGATATGCGTTTTCACATTCTGATTCCTAATTATTGAATTGTTAAAATGACTATAATTAAATTAAATATTCTTCAGAATAAAATATTGTGTTTTTTGCAAAAGTGTACATGCATTGTGATTTTATATTGTCATTCTGGCATTATATAATGAGTGGCATAAAATGGTCTTAAAATGACAATAATATTGTTTATCGCAATATATTTTGGTGCAATATATCGTACAACAAAAAATAGATATCGTGACAGGCCTACAGTGCACGTGACAGAAATGCGTTTGTAAAGAACATTTTTTTACCCGAGAGCTTTTCGCATCTGGAAATGATGAAATCCGGATTTGCCGCTCGTCTCCTTTTAAAAAAGACATGGCTCCAGGTTGTGTTGATTGTCCTGTGTCTACAGATGTGGTAAGTGTGTGTGAGAGCAGTGCCCTTTGCTTGTTCATTCAGATGGCAAAGTTAGTTCATATCGTCAGCAGCGCTCTTTCAGTTTTTAAAGACATACCTCAGTCAAAATGTTTTGAGTTGACAGTATGTTAATATCACTGCAAAATTATAGGACAATATTATAGACTGAAAGATCCGCTGTAAATGCTGCTCTCCGAGTGTAAACATGTAAACACCACAATCAAACTATTACCGTCATGTAAGATTTTCGCCGCATTTTGTGACAGGATAGTTTAAACAACACAGCTTTCTGACGCTACCTACCGAGTGCATCTAAGTTACAGAGAAATGCAGAGGATTTTTTTTCTCCTATTCGCCGTGCGGTATCAAACATTACATTAAATCTCCACTCTCCAGCAGTTCCTCCCTTTCAATATCTCATTTGTCACGGGGGACATACAGGAAATGTTCCTGAATAAAAAGTGAAAGTGCCAAACTGCAGTTCAAGTCGACAAATTAATAATTTGGCAAATAATTTGATTACTGATGTCCATGTAAACACAGTCACTGTCTTTCTCTCCTGCATCTGTGTGTTTGTTTTGCCTCTCTGAAAATCAGCACGTGCCCAAATGGAAAGTCCCATATTTGCAAATCCTTCCCTCTTTCCCTCCCCCGACACTCGCACCTAAACAGAGCTGGACACGCCCACTTTTTGAAAAAAGTTTCTGACTTTTTTCAAACTAGAGGTGTGAAAACACCCTGCTGAGACAGGGGGGGTTTTGTGGCCCTTTAAAACTATGTAAAGACCCGATAGACATTATGTGGCATGGTTGGCGAGAATAAGGCGATGCGAATTACACAGTTGCAAATTTAAACATATTGGGTGTTTGCCCTACGTAACGCTTGATTTGGGTGAATCGATCAAGTTTAGTTATCTGAACGTTGCCGAAAATTCATGCTGCCTTAACCAATCAGAAGCTTGCTCTTGTAGCAGCCTTGAGGATCTGAGGGACCCAGAAATGGCACAGAACCAGTCCACACCATTTTTAGCTTTCCATATCACATAAAGCACAGCTGCCGTTTTGATAAAATCCATGTCAGCCATTTGGCAACGATGCAATGGAGTGATTTCAAATCTGTTGTCAAGTAAAATTCATGCGCGAATGAAGCAAACTCAAATATTTCAAGCACCTAATTATGATTTACTCACGCAAGGCGCATCTGGTGTGAACTGCCTATTAGACTTTGATCCAAATTGTGACGTTTTGGCAACTGATGCTTTTAATTCAAATGAGATTGTGCTCTTTTTAAAAGAGGGTGGAGCTACAAACACCCGTGTGTCAGCATAGTGGCAGATTCAAAACCGAGACTAATGCCGTCTCTGTGAAAAACTAAAAATGTGAAAAGGAGCATCTCAGAAGAAGGAATCTATGGAGACTCCAGTGTTCATTTGTGCATCTAATACTACATTCATAATTCTCTTAGTCGCTGACATTACCTTCAGCAGGTAAAAACTCTAATGGCAGGCGGCTGCTTCTCACTCAGGGCTGTTTATGCTAATGAGGGAGAGAGGGTCACTAGTGGGCAGGGCTTTCCCCTTCTGATGACACATACAAAGGGAGAATGTCAATCAAAGTGTTTTTTATGAAGTCTGATTATAAAAAGTAGATAAAAAAGTAGATTTAATTAATTTGTACCATTAGAAGCTGGTTATATTCACACACTGCTGCCACACAATTGTGATTAAACCCCTTATGAAAGTGATTTTTGCATAATAGGTCTCTTTTAAGTCGAAAAACATCACATATATAGTAAAGTGCTATCATACAATTAAATTAAAGGTCTAAAAAACAAATCAGATTTTAGAAAGCGTGCACCCTATGAAACAAAATATACTTTACGAATGTACAAAAGTGTGTTTGGTCACTATAAACATGAGATTTTCAGCAAACGCTCAAAATATTGAGTCTTTTTTTTCCTCACGTTGTTGATCATGATTGTGTTTCCACTAATTCCAGCTGACTTTTCTCTGTCACGTCATTCTTTCCAGCCTCCTGATCTCGATTCAGTGTTTTCATTTCCTGTAATTCTGGTGTTTTCTGCTGTGATTGACTGGATTGAGGTTCATCCGGCTCTGCTTCACTTTGGCTTTGGGACACGTATTAAGATATTAAGTTAATATGGATTTTCAACAATATTTATAGCAGTACAACTCAGTTCTGGTCCTTATTTAATATTATACATACAAGCTTATATGTGTAGATATGACAGATTAACTGATCACTATTTCTTTTCAAATAAAATATATACAGTTAAAGTCAGGACTTTTAGCTCTCCTGAATATTTTTCCCCCAATATCTGTTTAATAGAAAAAAGATTTTTTTCAACACATTTCTAAACATTATAGATTTAATAACTCATTTGTAATAACTGATTAATTTTATGTTTGCCGTGATGACAGCGCATAATATTTGACTAGATATTTTTCAATATACTAGTATTCAGATTAAAGACATTTAAAGGCTTAACTAGGTTAATTAGGCAAGTCATTGTATAACGATGGTTTATTCTGTAGACAACCGGGGGAAAAATTGTTTAGGAGGGCTAATAATATTGACCTTAAAATGGATTAAAAAAATGATTTTATTCTAGGTGAAATAAAAAAATAAGACTTTCTCCAGAAGAAAAAAATATTATAGAAAATACTGTAAAAATTTCTTTGCTCTGTTAAACATCATTTAGGAAATATTTGAAAACAAAAACATTATCACAGGAGGGCGAATCATTTTGACTTCAACTGCATGCGTAGATATTAAAGATTAACATTTTCAGTATTGTTTTTTTGTTTAAATAAAGATGTATGTCTGAAAGAAAAATATGAGACTTTAAGTCAAATATCATATGTACAGAAAAGTGTTATCATACAATTAAATATATTTACAGCTATTTCAGTATTTTATTTGGTCATTTTTCTAAAAAGCTAAATATGAGGCTTTAAGTCATGCATGATATATATATAGAAAAGTGTTATCATATAATTAAATATTGTACATATCATGAACATGTTTTTCTACTGCTTAATATTTTGACACACAACATCTGATATTTTGAGGATTGCACAATATGAAAACGTCTCATTAACATTTCAAATGAACACATCAATAAATCTGACTCTGACCTGAAACTTGTGAACCCTTGTTTTGCTTTCTGTGTTGAGGAAAGAAAAAAAAAGAAATTTAGACAATGATCCTTCTGGACAGTCATTAAAATATGTCAGTTGTATTTTTCCACAAAGGCCCGATTTAGTATTGTTATTTATATCATCTCAGAGACTCAAGGACAAAGATTTTGTACGCAATTAAACATGGATAATATCAAAATTTACAATCAGAGAGTAAAGGAAGAAGTATTTAGTTTTAATAACAAGTACTTATTTTATTAGAGACTTTGGTTTGTAGAGTATATTAAATAGAAATAATAATCAGGGCTATTTATACAGTGGCATAATAAAGATAAAGAATTGGCCACGCAAGATTTACACACGCATATTTATAAAATCAAAAAAAGGAAGAAAAAACGAAAGAATATTTGACAGTAAAACGTGTTTGTCATGGAGACAAACTCTGTGATTCCATCCTCTGACCAGCAGAGGGCGGCCTCACCCAAATATTGACTCTTATATTTCACTTCTTCACTACATTTCCCATAAACCCCATATCTGCACTACCAGTCCAGCTGAGAACTCTCTACCAAAATGAGCCATTAAAATTAAAGTTACAAGGTTATATCCTTCTGTAAGAAAGCCTTGTTTTTCAAAATCATATACACTCTAAACCACTGACCCAAAACAAAACATCTGTAAATATTCCAAGCCTTTGTGAAGCAACGTTTTGTTGGCCATCAATAGCGTAAACTATAAGAGTTCTATAATATGAGGCCATAACAATATTATTGCGTGAACCCTTTATATAAAGTAAAAGTACATATATAAAAGTAAATTCGTTTTCTTTTCGGCTTAGTCCCTTTATTAATCTGGGGTCGCCACAGCGGAATGAACTGCCAACTTATCCAGCATATGTTTTATGCAGCGGATGCCCTTCCAGCTGCAACCTATCTCTGGGAAACATCCATACACATACGCTATGGACAATTTAGCCTACCCAATTCACCTGTACTGCATGTCTTTGGACTGTGGGGGAAACCGGAGCACCTGGAGGAAACCCACGCAAACGCAGAGAGAACATGTAAACTCCACACAGAAACGCCAACTGACCCAGCCGAGGCTCGAACCTACCACCTTCTTGCTGTGAAGCGACAGCACTACATACTGCGCCACTGTGTCGCCATAAAAGTAAATAATAAAATGAAATTTACACTTAATATATTACTGACCTTAAATAACTGCAGACATGCTTTGATCCCTGTGTGTTAAAAAACAGAAGAAGCAGATCAGATCAGCAGAACAAAACACACTAGACTTTTTAAATAGAAGACTCCTGAACTGAATAATAATAATAATAACAATGATAGTAATAATAATAAACAATTCAATTAAACCTGAAATTTTCAGTCTAGATACATCTGAAGACTTTAATATTATGTCAGACTTAATATTAGAACAGATTTATATAATGCAAACAGACTTTTTCAGCAAGAAGCGACAGAAATTTTATCAGACGATACGGTGTGTGAATCAGAGTCTTTAAAATCTCTCCGCAAGTGATGCACTCAAAAAATTATGATTGCTATTTGTTCAAAATACTTATTTAAACTGAGCTGAAGCAACACAATTCTTGAGTTTTTTTAGGGGGACAACTTCATTGTTTTATCATCAATCCATGTAAATTTGTAAAAATTTATTATGTTAACCTAATTTATTCATTTTGTTGCAACACAAATCAATTGTGTGGAACCCAGCATTTTTTACAGTGTAGAACAGGTACGGATATATCTGTACCAGCTCTGCTACTCGACCCTCCAGTTTATTTATGTTGCTAACTGATGCTGCGTTCACACCAGACATGGAAGAAGCGTCAAGTGCGAGTGATTTACATGTTAAGTCAATGCAAAGACGCGAATAGACATCCTGCGGCGTGATACACACGAATGAGGCAGCGCAAATGACGTGATTTGTGTGAATGAAGTGGCGTGAGTTGAGGGTTTTGTACAATTGATAAGCTAGGTATGCGTATCGTGCGAATCGCTCAAGTTCGAAAAACTTTAGCGGACATTCACACCACATTAGCCAATCAGGAGCTTTCTCTTATAGGGGTGTGCTTATGACGTAGCGCCTGTTGTTGGTGTCCCGGGGAAAAATCCTCCTGCCGACACCGGACAACAGTTGATCAAACTGGGCTCGGCTCAGTCAGAAGCACTGCTGAAAGCCTCCATTATCCAAGTTTCTGGAGGAGTTTATGAACTTACAGAGTTAGGTGCACCTGTGAAAGGACCTAGTGGACTCAGACACGACTCCAAACAAATTAACGCTGTTTTTCAGCCTTCATAAAGCACATAAACACAGTTATTCTCTAAATTGTCTAAAATCCATGTTAGCCATTTAGCAACAAAGCTACAGTCACCAGGCAGACAGAAGCCCTGCCCATCACGTGATTCCGCGTCTAATGTGAAGCGGATTTGTGCACGAACGCACGAATATCGCAATTTATCCGTTCGTACCGCTTCTGATGTGAACATAGCATTAGAGTTGTTGAGTTGGATGTTTATCTGCATGGATATGAAGCACGTCAAAGAAGGCGGAGTTTCAGGACACACCCACAGATTGTGTAATCATCAGGGACCAATGGCAGCTCAAGGCGTTTAGGAGCTAAAATGAACTCCCCAAAAAGTTTGCTTTGATGAGCTGTTTCAAACTGCCGAAATGAACTTAAACAGACTTCTTTTTGGCTGGATTTTTCTCGAAATTACGTTATTTTAATTTTCCTTTTTGGTCCCACTTTATATTATGTGTTGCTTATAACTGTGAATTAACATGGTAACTAGATGTGTAAGTAGCATGTAACTACAGTGTATGTACACACTGGTACATAGTATTTACTTGTGTAATACTGGTGTAAATACACACATGAAACAACACACTGAATAGTATGTGTAAGTTCAAACAGGACATTGGTAACAACACAAAAAAGTGCACATTTGTAACAAGAATTATGTAAGTGCATTGTGCAATTGTTACACATTACACATACTATTCAGTGGGTTGTTACATGTGTGTAGTTACTCCAGTAATACACAAGTAAATAATATGTACCAGTGTGTACATATACTGTAGATACATACTACTTACACATTTAGTTACCGTGTAAGTTCATAGGTATAAGCGACAATATGTGGGACCACAAAAAAAGTGGGACCTTTTTTTTTCATTTCAGTTTAAGTATACCGGGGCATTAAGCTGCACTAACTGAACTTGAACTTCAGCATCAACATATGAAAGAATGAAAGCAAATTAGTGCACTGAGCTATGCAGCACTGTAGTGAGGATGTTCTCTCCTGTCGCTGGTAAACTACTTTGTTTTTTTATTTTAAACATGCTCATCTTTAGCAATACAGGGTTTCTGCAGATATTATAATGTCAAATTTAAGACTTTAAAACCTTTTTAAGACCATTAAGTATTAAATTTAAGACCTATATCACAATATCAATAACACGCATACACATAAAGAGAAAATGCAAAAATCACAAAACTAGTGGCAAAATAAATGTATTCAAATTGAACAGTACTGAAGTCAGGTTAGATGCATCATTAAACTACAGGAAAAAAAAAACCCATCAACAAGGCTGCTTTATACTTTCGCCTGGCACCGCATCGCGCACCTACGCTGACTGCGCGCACCTCACAAAACAGACGAGGCTCTTTAAAACGACAGGGGATGGTCAAAAGAAACCCACCGTAAAGTCAGACGCATAAACAGAGAAGTCAGAAGTTTCTGGAACTACGTCATATCATTAATATCGTTCAAGATTTTTAAACAATTCTTTTTGAATTATTTGTATAAAATATTTTAATGATTACAAGGATTTTTATAACCATTCAAGATTTTTTAAATCAAACTATGATGCATCACTTGCTTTTGTTCATATCTCGGACAGTTCTCCCTATTAAAGTTAAATATTACTGACAACAGAACATGCGTTTCTCTACAATTATATTTTTTTATTATGGAAAAAATAAAAGCAAAAAAGCTAAATCATATCACACGCACCCAAAGCGAACCTCCGCAAACACAGCGATGACGTCACATTCGCCACTCGCACCAGTTCAATAACAAAAAGCTGATTGGCTATTGCATGTTGGTCTCATTTGTAGTTGTAATACCGTGAAAAACATTTAGACTAGTGAAATAAAGAACTACAACACCACGAAAACCAAGCAACAACAACAAAAAAGAATTTAAATTAGCATTAGATGTAGCAGTACATGGACATCGAAAAAATAAGACCTGTGCAAAAATATTTAAGACCTAGAACAGCAAATTTAAGACTTTTTAAAGCCTAAAATTTAGATTTTTTTAATTTTAGACTTTTTAAGACCCTGCAGAAACCCTGTAATAAAAATTCAAAATCTTCATCTCTTCCTTCATAGTTCTAAAAGACCGGAAGTAAACACACACGCTTGCGTCTCGGAAGCTCACCGGTGCCATCTTGTGCACCTAGCCCATTACTTCTGTGTACTGTACCAGTACCAGAGCCATGACCCCAAAACAGAGGTACGTACTAAACCAAACTACATATTATAACTATATTAACTATACTAGCATGTAATTTTAGTTATCAAATTATCACAAAGTTAAACTGTACGGTCAATGTATCTCATGTTGCTGTGTAAACATGTCATTTTAATTCATGGTTAATTAAATTCAGTTTGTACTTACAGGGTTCAAATACCAGTAAAATCATCAGCATTAAAGTCAAGACGAATTCAGAGGAAAAGACGATGATTCTCAGGTCTCCGACTGCACTTTTACCAGTAACTGAAGAAATAAAATAGACATTTACACATTAATATCACCTCCAAACAGCATGAGCTATCAGAATGAGAATTGAATTGACCTTTCGCTAAGCCATACCCGAAAACCACCACACACCAATCGTGGCTTAGCAACCGTAGCTACGTGCAGGAGCTCTTTCAAGCATTTGAGTGAGGGAAACAAGCCAAAGCGTTGTGCATATGGATTAGGGCTGTGCAAAAATATTGATACATCTAACTATCGCAATAACTATTCTTTTACGATAGTGTATCAATAGTCCAACCTCAAGTATCGCTCCAAGTTGTGCCAAACGACCTCCTCCTCCACTCCTGTAGGTGTCCCTAACTCGTGATCAACAAAACGGCAAGTAGTACGGTATCAGAAGCAAGCAAGAGTGAGCATAGCATAAAATATAAAGGTGCCTCCAGCTTTTAGAGCTGATGTGTGGCTGTACTTTGGTTTTAACGCTATACCAGGGAGTACTGAATTAGACGAAAAAATACCATTTGTAAGCTTTGCAGTATATATAGTTCTGTGTTCAATCACACTGTGCAGTTCTAATGAATTGGAATGGATGGAAAATATATTGGAATTTTAATTTTAATTTGTCTGCCGAGTTTATCAAGTTGTCAAAACAGTATAATGTGACACACATACTAATACAAACTATTGCAATATATCAGAATATTTATTGTATCGCAATATATTGTGATATATTGTATTGTGACCCATGTATCGTGATATGTATCGTATCGTGAGGAGCCCTAATATGGATTGTGCAAATCTGATATGCTAAAGTTTATATGGGGTGGTGAAATTTTTTTCCCCTTTCCAAAACTTAAAACCCAAAGTGAGAAACGCCAGGGTGGATCAAGCTCTGTGAGGAACCGTAAAAGCAGCACAATCCAGTCATTTTCCATCTGTTTCAAGCTACGAATATTTAGATTACAAATCAACAGAACAAAACAGAGATGTGATCACAAACTGAGCACTTGCGATTAATATACTTCACCCGCAGCTGTTTTTTAGTCATTTATATCCCTCATGTCCATGTCAGAGCTACAATTCACTGATGTTTTCATCTGTCTTTTGGAGATTTAGTCATTGGTGACGTTATAGCGGGCGAGTGTCTGTTTTTTATTTGCTGTCAGATTAATATTTGCTGGTAAGGAAAATCTTATTTGTTCACTTCTGCTATTTATACTTTGATTTGCATTTCAATTTATTTATTTTTTCCACTTCACTGCAAATTAGAATAGAAACTGGATAAAGAGCACACAAACACACTGACAGTTATAGGTGCTGTACATTTTTATGGGTCAATGATGCTAATATTTGGCACAAATCCACCAGTTTCCCCTTTCTGGCTGTTCTTTCTATGAATGAATTATGTAGAAGCACTATCCATGTGTTTCCTCGTTGGTTAGTAACGCTATATTTCATTACACTACATTAGTCAATCAGGCTTTTTTGGCTAAAAAAGAGAAATCCCAATTTATTTGTTATTATTAGATTATTTGTAAATGTCACCTCTCCTGCAGTGCATGAACTAAGCTGTTGAATGGTCAGCGTATGAGGCAGCCAGGCTTCAATTTTGATAGAATTATTTTCTAATCGGTTGCGTACTAAGTCGTGAATATACACCTGCAATGCATAAAGCAAGTCCTTTTCTGTCTGGCTTTCTCGGATATCTCACATGTTCTCCAAAAAATGACTAATTATATCC
Source organism: Danio tinwini (assembly GCA_903798205.1). Taxonomy (NCBI): domain Eukaryota; kingdom Metazoa; phylum Chordata; class Actinopteri; order Cypriniformes; family Danionidae; genus Danio; species Danio tinwini. The sequence goes on from CAIGQZ010013813.1 coordinate 1,340,727, forward strand.
CTGGGAATGTCTGACACCGGCGAATACATATTGTAATAGACGTGCCAGGCATGAAAGCTTGACAGGTGTAACAACAGTAACTAAGGAGGGCGGGCTTAGCAAAGGGTCAATATAGCAGATCATAACAATTTCAAAGGTGCAGTATGTAAGTTTGACACCCAGTGGTTGAACTAGGTATTGCACTCCTGGATCAAAATAAACACAAGTGCGGGTTGTCAGATTGAGTACAGGAGCGAGTGATTTAAACTGTTCTAAATAAAAGCAACAACACGCGACAGAGGGAATATTCTCCATATTAAAAGGAGTTTTGGTTATAACCAACACCTTGAATTGATATATTAGAAACAGCTTCTATTTCTCACAGCTGAACAACAGAAACCAATGACAGTGATCACCTCAGGTAAACCTTGTGCGCTTTATTCAGTGCTAAATGCTAACAATGTGAGGTTGAATAGATTCTAAACCTTACCGTTTCGTGATTGAGTGCATATTCTGTGCTTCTAAATGGCTGTATTTACATTTCTGTCGTGTTTCGTCTCGTGCAAACAGCCAAACTGCTCATCACTGCGTATCTCGTCACATAGAGTGTTGTTAGGACATGCGGTTACAATGTAACCTACTCACGTTCATAATATTTATGCCATTTGCTGATTAATAACCTCATGTGGAACTGAATCTGTCTTATTTCGACGTCTGCTACTGTCCATTTCAGTCACAGAAGCATGCTTTCAGTCTTTCTGACTGAATGAATGAAATATGCTGTTTTCCAACAAGGCAACCCAAAATGCTGAATTATAATTGGCTAAACTGGCATTGTGAAGGTTAAATTTGCAAACAAGTATGTTCACTTAAGATGTTTCTTAAATATCTGCACATATATTATAATATTTTTGTGCTTTAGAAGGGTCAAAAACTTACATACAGCATTTTTTATATTTTGCCTTACAGTGTGATATTTGTTCATACAATAAATTTGTTTACATGTCTTTACCATAAACTTTTGGGTTATATGTAAATATATGAATGTATTTAGACACACTGTATGATACTGAAGTGTTCTCTCACCTGTTTTCAGTATCAGTTCAGTCATCAGAGTAACAGAGTTCAGCAAAACAATACCAACTGATCCAAACACATACACAGCAACAACACGATGAAGAACTGTAAGATCAGAAAATACAGATCAATATCGTCATTTACAGAAGTATTATCAAACATCTATAGTCAAGTAAATCATGACAGTCAAAATATGATTAAAGTAGATGATTAATACTTTACCACAAGTTTGAAAAAACGAGCGTGTGAAGTCGATCACTGCCCAGAGCAACTGATGAAACGCAATCATAGAGAACCATCCGACACGATCTGAGCATCAACAAACACATGCAGACGACTTCAACATCACTGAAACGCATTATTACAGTGTTCAACAAACAAATGTTGTAGCACTTTTTTGCCCAAGACTAATTTCCTGTCAGGGACAAATAAAGTTTATCCTATCCTATCCTATCAAACTAATCTAGGCTGAGATATAAAAAAAGATTAGCAAAAAACTATTATGAAGAAATTCATATTAGCAACAACTTTAGTAGTTTTCAGATGTTATGTTTTTATGATGTGATTTGAAGGGTGACGTCAAAATAAAAAAGAAAAAGATTTATGAAATAAATTTTTTTTAAAAACTTCGAGTCTTATTAGTTTTCACATATTCATGTTTTTACATTCAGGGCCCTATCATACACCTGGCGCAAAAAACAAGACGTAAATGCAACGATCTGTTGCTATTTTCAATCCAGCGCAACTGTAATTTTCATGTTTTTGATAAAAAAATAAAAATGCTTTCACGCCACGTTCTTTAAATAGCAAATCTGTTTACACCACTTTGTGGATGCATGGGTGTGCTGGTCTATAAAGGAGATGTGTTAAGGTGCATTGGTGCTATTTTGAGAAATTGACCGCACCGTTGACCAGCTAAAGTCGCTAGTGGTTACAAAGGTCTTTTATATTGTGTTACGCTTGAGCAACTAAATAAATGCTTAAGTCTATTTAACTGAATATGTGAAATTGAAAATAGTCACAATAAGCTTTCACCGAAAGTTTATCTTTGGCTTTAAAACTATGCATAAAGCCCATACGCACAGGATGTACTGCAATGCACAAATATCTTCACATATGAAAAAGGATTAAAATGTTACAAAAAATATATTTTCTACATAAATATATAAAAACCACTGCCTCCATGCCTTCATCTTGGGGGGATTTTTTCAGCTTATTCATGACAATTTGCATTTGTATAATGTTCTTATTATTGGCAGTGTTATTTATTATATGCATATTTATATTTGCTTTAATGAAACCAAGTTTAGATTTGTCCGCCTGTCGGGTTTTGGAGACGTCTGCATCACATTATTGGGCATAAGAATAGCACGTGTGTTTGGATACAACTCAGATAGTGTGTTTTTTGACCACACTTCGTTATTGTTAATTTATTCTTTTGCTGGAAATTAGACCTGAATTTGGAAATAGTTTTCTACAAATCTACAATCTACAATCTTTGTGCTTAAACTAAATTAAACATGTAGACTAATGGATGTCTTCAGTGGAGTGCATACAACTCAGTTTCATTATCCACGAAAGTAAAGGAGTAAAGAGGAAAAGTAAAGAGAAAGTAAAAAGGCTGAATGAAGGAGGCTCATTCTTTATCCTCGCGCTGCAGATGGTCTGTTTTCTCGCTAGTGAAGCTTTCAGTTTTTCCACTTACAAAGTCCGCCATTCATTCATTCATTTTCTTTTTAGCTTAGTCCCTTTACTAATCTGGGGTCGCCACAGTGGAATGAACCGCCAACTTATCCAGCATATGTTTTACACAGCATGTGCCCTTCCAGCTGCAACCCAATACTGGGAAACATCCATACACACTCATTCACCCTCATACACTGCGGACAATCTAGCCTACCCAATTCACCTGTACCGCATGTCTTTGGACTTGTGGGGGAAACCAGAGCACCCGGAGGAAACCCACACGAACGCGGGGAAAACATGCAAACTCCACAGAGAAATGGCAACTGACCCAGCCGAGGCTTGAACCAGCAACCTTCTTGCTGTTTGGTGACAGCACTACCTACAGCACCACTGCATCGCCCGAAGTCCGCCATGTAAATAGCAAATGCGCCATGGCGCGACACAACTGACTGGGAATGGGAGATGAGACTCTGATTGGTTTAATGAATGTTATGCTCAAAACACACCCATAACTCATTAAGAGAATAAGCACAATGCTGTTAGACCATGCGCCGGTGCGCAGAGTGTATTTTTCCATCCTTGAAATTTTTACGTCATTCGCTTTAGACTTTGTGCTTAGATCATTAAAACAGAGCCCTTAGTGTTTAATAGTTCAACTGCAAAAAATAAACTCAATTTCTAAACTCAGTTTTTTAGCAAATGAACACGTCTAATTCAATCTTATTTATTTTTTAACATACCTTTTTCATTCTCCAGTGCTATGATGTAGAAATAGACCATTATAGGATTGATTAATAGCATAAGGATTAACCACACTGATCTCCTGACTGAAGGCGAACCTGAGGAAACAAAAACTTTGAATACACTGTTTGACACAGACTGAATAAAAAATGTAAAAATACGAACAATATATGAATTAGATAAAGCTCACACTATGATGTCATGATTTCTTTATATATTTATATCAGGGATCAGATCATAATTCAGACACTTACAGCCCATCTGTTTTCCACACACAAGATTCCAGTTGTATCTTGTCACTGTGAGAAAAATTGGTAAAACTCCAACAATGAAGAATCCTAAACACAGAAGAGAGATTACATTAACACAGATGCTGAGCTTTACTGACACACACATCAACAAATTCACATTTTCAAGATTTATTTTAAGAAAAAAAAATAAAAAGTGTAAAAATATTACATAAACATATATTATGTAAACAATATGAGTGCACAATTTTTTTGGGGACCCCATTTTATGTTTAGCTCAATAAAACACTGTTCCTTTCATTCTAGAGGCATACGATTTCTGTATTTCGTTTACTGTATGTGAAAATGTTGCTGAATGTGTGTTAAAAAACAAATAAATATATATATGTATATATATATATATATATATATATATATATATATATATATATATCAGCTTCTGATGCGTACTCAGTGTACTCAGACACCGTTACGTGCTTCATCAGAAAGTGCATAGAAGACGTGGTCCCAACAAAAACTGTCCGTATCTACCCTAACTAAAAACCATGGATCAACGGCGAAGTTCGAACAGTCCTATCAGTGCGAACTTCCGCCTATAAATCCAGAAATGCTTAGGAACAAAAACAAGCAAACTACAACCTCAGGAAAACGATCAAAGCAGCAAAACGTCAATACAAAGACAAGATAGAGGGTCAGTTTAACACCAACAACGCAAGGAGCATGTGGCAGGGACTTAATTACATCACGGACTTTAAAAGTAACAAATCCACCACTGTAAAGATTGCTGCGTCTCTCCCGGACGAGCTTAACTCGTTCTATGCCCGCTTTGAAACCCAGGACAGCGCGCTCCCGCGGCCGATACAGAAACCGCCAGCACACTCTCTGTTTCTGTAGCGGATGTAAAGAGATCTTTCCGTCGCGTGAACATCCGAAAAGCTACGGGCTCAGATGGCATCCCTGGATGTGTACTTAAAGCATGCGCACACCAGCTAGCGGGGGTTTTCACGGACATCTTTAACCTCTCGCTCTCTCGGTCTGTGGTTCCCACATGCTTTAAGAGAGCTACTATTGTGCCAATACCAAAATCAGCTAAAACCACATGCTGGAGTGACTGGCGTCCGGTTGCACTGATACCCATCTTCAGCAAGTACTTTGAGAAGCTGATTAAAAACCACATCTGCTCTGTACTGCCCGCTAACACCCACCCTCTGCAATTTGCATACAGAAACAACCGCTCCACTGATGATGCAATTGCTTCACCTTGCACACTGCTCTGTCTCACCTGGAAAACAAAAACACATATGTGAGAATGCTGTTTGTGGACTACAGCTCAACATTCAACACCATAGTGCCTGCCAAGCTGGTGGTAAAGCTCCAGGCTCTGGGCCTACACAGCTCTCTGTGCAACTGGATCCTGGACTTCCTGTCAAGCAGACGCCAGGTGGTCAGAATGAACAACATCACCTCATCCACACTGATCCTCAACACTGGTGCTCCACAGGGCTGTGTTCTCAGCCCACTCCTGTACTCCCTGTACACACATGACTGTACATCCAAACACAGCTCCAACGTCATCGTTAAATTTGCTGATGACACAACGGTGGTGGGCCTAATCACAGATAATGATGAGACGGCCTACAGAGAGGAAGTGCACACTCTGACGCAGTGGTGTCAGGAAAACCACCTCTCACTCAACATCAGCAAAACCAAGGAGCTGGTGGTGGATTTCAGGAGAGAGAAGAACGAACACACTCCCATCACCATCAACGGGACACCAGTGGAGAGAGTCAGCACTTTCAAGTTTCTTGGAGTACACATCGCTGAGGGTCTGACATGGACTGCCCACACAGACGCAGTGTTGAGGAAGGCACAACAACGCCTCTTCTTCCTCAGGCGCCTCAGGAGGTTTGGAATGAGCCCCCACATCCTCTCGTTCTACACCTGCACCATGGAGAGCATCCTCACTGGCTGCATCACCACCTGGTACGGGAACAGCACCAGCAGCAATCGCAAAGGTCTACATAGGATTGTGCGAACTGCTGGACGTGTAGTAGGAGGTGAGCTTCCCTCCCTCCAGGACATCTACACCAGGAGGTGCATGAGGAAAGCCAAGAGAATCATCAGCTACTCCAGCCACCCAAGCCATAGACTTTTCTCTCTGCTACCCTCAGGTAGACAGTTCCGCAGCATTCGGTCACGCACCAGCCGACTGAAGGAAAGTTTCTTCCCTCCGACTATCAGGCTGATGAACACTTAACACACCCCACACAAACTCTCCCATACCCCACACTGCACACCATAAAGATGTAGCATGCACTGCACTTTAACCAATCCATACCTAAACAATACTGCCTACAACTATGTGTACACCTATCCATCGTACGCATCACAGTCAACATTGCCAAATTTACACTGTCTTGTTTTTTTGTGAGTATGTTGTTGTATTTTGCACTGTCTGTATTTTACACTGTCGCTGTATTTGCACTGTCTGTATTTTGCACTGTCTGTATTTTGCACTGTCGTTGTATTTGCACTATCTGTATTTTGCACTGTCTGGATCCAGCACCTAAGCTTTTCACTCATCATAGCACACGTGCTGCTGATGATGTGACAATAAAAGTGATTTGATTTGATTTGATCTATATCTGTTTTTTAAACAAATCTGAATGTGAAATAAATTGGAAAATGTTTAGACAAAAATAAAGCCCATGGCACTGCAGCACGAATGAGCTTTGGAATAAACACATGCATTCCCAAACCCACATAGGTGCAACAGCGATATCTAAAAAGTATACATGCAAACACACACAACTGTACACACAATGTTTGCACTGCTACGACCTGATATACACTCGCCAGCCACTATATTATGTACACCTGTCCAACTGCTCGTTAGCACAAATTTCTAATCAGACAATCACATGGCAGCAACTCAATGCATTTAGGCATGTAGACATGGTCAAGACGATCTGCTGCAGTCCAAACCGAGCATCAGAATGGGGAGGAAAGGTGATTTAAGTGACTTTGAACGTGGCATGGTTGTTGATGCCAGACGGGCTGGCCTGAGTATTTCAGAAACTGCTGATTTACTGGGATTTTCATGCACAACCACCCCTAGGGTTTACAGAAAATGGTCAGAAAAAGAGAAAATATCCAGTGAGCGGCAGTTCTGTCAGCGCAAATGCATTGATGATGCCAGAGGTCAGAGGAGAATGGCCAGACTGGTTCCATCTGATAGACAGGCAACAGTCACTCAAATAACAACTCGTAACAATCAAGCTATGCAGAAGAGCATCTCTGAAAGCACAACACGTCCAACCTTGAGGCAGATGGGCTGCAGCAGCAAAAGACAACACCGGGTGCCACTCCTGTCAGCTAAGAACAGGAAACTGAAGCTACAATTTACACAGGCTTACCAAAATTGACAATAGAAGATTGGAAAAAACATTGCCTGGTTTGATCAGTCTCGATTTCTGCTGCAACATTCAGATGGTAGGGTCAGAATTTGGCATCAACAACATGAAAGCATGGATCCATATTGCCTTGTATCAACGGTTCAGGCTGGTGGTGGTGGTGTAATGGTGTGGGCCCCACACTTTGGGTCCATTTGTACCAACTGAGCATCATGTCAACACCACAGCCTACCTGAGTATTGTTGCTGACCATGTCCATCCCTTTATGACCACAGTGTACCCATCTTCTGATGGCTACTTCCAGCAGGATAACGCGCCATGTCATAAAGCGTGAATCATTTCAGACTGGTTTCTTGAACATGACAATAAGTTCACTGTACTCAAACTGTACTCACTGTACACTCTCAGAAATAAAGGTACACAAGCGGTCACTGGGGTGGTACCTTTTCAAAAGGTACACATTTGTACTTAAAATGTCCATATTGATACCTCAAAAGTATATATTAGTACCTAAAAATTTTAAGAGGAACATTTTTGTACTTTTTAGGTAATAATATGGACCTTGTAGGTACAAATTTGTACCTTTTGAAAAGGTATCACCCCAGTGACAGTTTGCATACCTTTATTTCTGAGAGTGTACTCACTCTGTGGTGGAACGGGAGATTTGCATCATGGATGTGCAGCTGACAAATCTGCATCAACATCATGATGCTAATTATGTCAATATGGACCAAAATCTCTGAGGAATATTTCCAGTACCTTGTTGAATTTATGCACGAAGGATTAAGGCAATTCTGAAGGCAAAAGGGCACCAACTCAGTGCTAGTGCCTAATACCTAATAAAGTGGCTAGTGAGTGTAGACTTCTATTGTTTTTATACTTACCTAACAATATTTTTCTATCCACTAAACGTAAATCCTTGAATGTGAACTTACAAAAAACTCCATTTCATTTATTATTTTCTTTAATAAACTAATCCGGCATATGTTTTATGTTTTATCTTGACTAATTTATAAAAAAAATTCTTCCTCCACCCTCCTTACTGGGTATAATTAATTAAATTAATAACTAAATATTTGTGTGTATGAATGAAGCAGTAACATCTCAGGCTAGGTCAGTGAAAAATTAACATGATTTCAATATTGCGGAATAATTTTTCTTGTATAACTTCTGAATAGTTCATATATGTATATTTACCTCCTCTTCCAGATCCAAAGGCAAAGAACATGATGATGAACTGCAGTGAAGGCAGAACATCGAAGCTGATACCAGCCATAACCCAGAATATAGTCTTTATCCGTTGGCTTAATTTTCCAATGAATCTAGTAAACACTGTATAATAAAAAAACATTAAGAGATAAGCATAGGCTTTAAAATATTTGACATGATTTTGAAGTAATATATTAATAAGAACAGTACAGTAATAAACAAACTGTAATTAATTCATGGCTTAATTTGGACAGTTTACACAATCATGATACATAAATCACATACCCTGTATATACAGTTGAAGTCAAAATTGCTAGCCCCTCTGTATTTTTATTTCTGTTAAATCTAATGGAAAGAATATTTTTTCAACACATTTCTAAACATAGTAAGTTCAATATCTCATTTCTAATAACTGATTTATTTTATCTTTGCCATGATGACAGTACATCATATTTGACTAACGATTTTTTAAGATACTAGTATTCAGCTTAAAGTTACATTTAAAGGCTTAACTAGGTTCATTATTCAAGTTATGGTAATTAGGCAAGTCCTTGTATATTGATGGTCTGTTCTGTAGACTATAGAAAAATATTGCTTTTTTTCTAATAATATTGGGGCTAATAATAAATAATAATCTAATAAAATGGGGTTAATAATATTGACCTAAAAATGGTTTTAAAAAATTAAAAACAAACAAGTAAGACTTTCTCCAGAAGAAAACAAATATTATAGGAAAAATACCTTGCTCTGTTCAACATCCTTTAGGAAATATTTAAAAAAGAAAACAAATTCACAAGAGGGCGAATAATTGTCACTATTATTTGGATATGTCCAATATTAAAGATATATGTTGTTATGTTCCGGAGTATTTGAAAAAAGATATGCGTGTTATATATATATAAAGAACAGAGAACAAATTCACAAGAGGGC
>CAIGQZ010013813.1:1384090-1430060 GCA_903798205.1 Danio tinwini
TGTTCATGAGGTAGATGGCCTGAGGAAAGAAACTTTTCCTGTGTCTGACTGTTTTTGTGCTTGGTGCTCTGTAGCGCCGACCAGACGGTAACAGTTCGAATTAACAGAGGTAAAGTTGGTTTTATAGTAGCATATTCATTAATTTTTGTGACAGGCGCCCTAGTCCCTATATTGTTTACCATTGTACTTTGAATATTCAGTCTGAAATCGCATATAAGCATGACTTCAAAACAACATAAACACTATTAAACTGACTGTGAATAATGTACTTTGATAGGCATTGGCTGCTATTGTGATTTCCATATTTACAATTTGAAAGAATACTTTTCTGAAATTATTTTATTGAGGAGAAAGTCTGAATTTGTGAATATAAAACCAACTTTACCTCAATAAGGAAATAAATAAGAAAAATGTGGAGGATGTGAGAAGATGATTGACAGGACGTCACTAAGCAACACAGCGGTTCGTTAATGAGGAAGTAGCTAGTACGGGACAGCATACTATTGCGTACTCTTCTGTTACACACTCAAAAGTAGCTATGTACTTTTTCTTCACAAAAAGGGTACATAGTTTTAGGATGTAGTGTGTATATAGGCTGCATATAGGCGTATATAGGAATTGGGACGCAGCAATAATTTTCATTCAAGCCACATAAAAACAAAAGTAACGTTGTGCACAGTATTCCAGACTTCTCTATCAGAGGACACAAACAACCCTTCAGGGCTTCTGTCCGAGCAGAGACGAGTCAGAACAAAGCTAATTTTAAATTCAATTGCATTAACTCTGTCTCAAATTCTTGTTAACACATATAATAACTTCAATCAAGGCTAGGATTTCTTGTTCAACTTTTAATTCTATTATTACTGCTTTATTTTTTTGTGTGAGAGAGGTGAAGTATCAAAATATCCCATAACCTACATACCATCTGCGATCATCAGAAGCACAGACATCAAAACACAGTTCGGTGGAGGCATCTTCAAACTGCCTATCCAATGTTGAGCAAACCATCACATCTTTGGCTTATAAATGAGCAAATATCGCTGTTTCGCCGACTGGTCTTGCAGAAATGTCCGTAGGTCAGATTTATTGTCTTGTACGTCTTTGCTTTCACTTTGTAAACGAGCTTCTTGTGGCTAAGCAACCGTGGCTGACAACTGCCTGCCAGAGTTCGGCTGCCCTCGGGCGCGTGCACGCGCATGGCGTCAGTTGATGACGTCGCCGCAGCTAAATATTTTTAGGTTAAACAAGAATCAGTAAATAATAAGGTAAGACAGGTATCTTTTAAAATTTTACACAGAATTTATCCGGTAAAAGAGTTATTTGAAGTTGATATAGAAAACTCTTGCGATTTTTGTGGTATTGTTAAATAATCTGTTACTCATTTGTTTTTTCAATGTGTACACTCAAGATTATTTTGGATTGATGTATCTAACTTTATTTCAAGGACATTTGGTACACTAATACAAATTGGGTTATATGATGTCATATTTGCTTTAGTACAAGATGGAATTGATTAAAAAAGTACAACCTATTTTCTAATACAACTAATATTACTTGGAAAATACCATATTCATGTCAAGAAATGGGCCAAAGCTAAGCCAAATTGTAAACATTTCATAAAGGAGATCAAACAATATGGTACTATGGTACTATGTTACATTAAAAACAGAAAAGCTAAAAAATATATATATATAAAGCATTATGTAAATTTCAATTAATTGGATACAAGTTTTTATTTTTTCTCTACCCCTGGCATCTGCTTAAACTTTGTATAACTTAAATAATTTCTCTCATTTTATTTTATTTTTTTATTACAAAATACTCCATAGAATTTATCCTGCTAAACATGTTTTGGAAAGATTTAAACTTAATATTTCACATATGTGTCAATTTTGTGGTCAAGAAAAAGAAACAATTTTGCATCTTGGTTTTTCATTGTATTAACTCAGTAATATTTTGGAAAGATTTGCAATTATTAACAAAAAAAATGGAGTATAAGATATAGTAAGTATAAGAGATTGGTTTATTTGATGTACTGTTTTATTCTGATAATGAGAACTTGAACTGTAAAGGACAATACATTTTTATATGTAAATATAAACATATTTGTTAGGAAAATACCATATACATAAGAAAAAGTGGGCTCAATGTAAACCAATCTTTACCCATTTTGTGAATGACTTCAAAGTATATGTAAATCTTTTAGAACAATCACAAAACAAAAAAGCACTGAAAACATGTACTGCTCTGAAGACATTTAAATTCATGTAAATGTAATTTTACCAGATACATTAGACATTCCAATTGACCCAGATCCTATATTAATTATATGTGGAGTTTCCGAAGAATTTTTGAGACTTACAGTACACGGGTACAACAACAGTTTGTTTCATATGGGTTGATCTCTGCCAAAAAAAACAAAACGAATCCTTTTATTTTGGAAGAAAAAAGAAGTTCCAACTCTTAAATTATGGCTGACATTAACTGGTACACTACATCTGGAAAAAGTCAGAAATACCCTAATAGACAAGGTTTTGTTGTTTGAAAACATTTGGTGCCCTTTTATTTTCTTTTTACAAACTTGATTAACATGTTTACTATGCCTTTAGTACCTACGTTTATTGTTGGATAGCACTGGTGGGTGGTTGGTGGGGGGAATACATGTTTATTTATTTATTTTTTGTTTAATTATTATTTTTATGACTGTGGTTCGTTGTTGTTTATATATTTTATTTATTAAATTGTATTTATTTTATTTTCAAATGTTTAATTGTTAAAATGTAAGTTTTAAGTTTGTTTTTTTTAAAGTGTATTTTCAAGTGATTGTCTACAAAAATGTTTAATTATAAAATATTGAAACCAAATGTAATTTTACTTTATTAATTTTTATATATGTATATTTTTCTCTCTTTCAGAATCTATGTGAAATGTAATACCTCTTGTTCTTGTGGCATTGAGGTAATAAACAAATAAAAATATAATAAAATAAATAAAAATACATAAGAATCATATTTTATTTTAAAAAATAAATCTTTATTTTACAATCAGTGGTTCAATAATGGAATAGTACATGTTAGCCAGCTCTTTAACGAGGAGGGTCTACTGCTGAGATACACAGAATTTCTCATAAAATACAAAATTCTGGTGTTACTCCTAAAGAGTTTGCAATAACTATAGTTACTCCTTCTAGATTATACTTGCTTTTTAAAAACAATTCAGTATCACTAGGAACTGTTGCCATTCCAGAACCAGTTAATACGCCTATTGGGGACATTTGTTCCTCGAAAAGACTGTCTCTACCCCTCCTGCTTTCTCTCATTGGAACAGTCTTTTTGATCTTTTAAACTGGGAAAATATATAATCTATACAGTAAAAGTTTTTCCCTTACTAATAAGTTAAAGGAAATATCTTTTAAATTATTACACATTTACCCTGTCAAAAACTTCTTAATAAAAATATTTGGATCAGACTTTGATACAAAAATGCTCCTTTTGTCAGAATGACACTGAATCTCTTCCTCACTTATTTTGGTCATGCAACCATGTGTTCCAATTTTGGCGAGTTGTTAATTTATTTATCTCAAATATGACTTTTGCTGACTCCAAAAGTATTTTTCTTGATGCAAATTTTAACGTCTGCTTTATAATAAATCTTATTCTTTTTTTATTGAGATTTTATGTTCATAAATGTACATTTTCAAACTGCAAGTCAGTATTTATAGCATTTATTTAAGAGATTAAAAATTACAATTCCACATTCACTTAACAAGAAAGCACTCAAAACATATACATATTGCACCACCTTTAATATGTATAATATTAAATCTCTAAATTGCTATTATTTCTTATTTTGCTCTCTTCTCTATTATATCAATTCTCAATTTCTTCTCTATTATATATTGATCCTCAGATCAGATGACCTATTGGTATTTCTTTGTTTTTTGTTTAATTTCTGTTGTTTTATTTTCCTCGTTTTTCCTTCTTTATTGGCACCATTGTAAATAATTTAATGATTATTTTTGTAAATGATGTGTACCAATTGTATCTTTCTGTTATACAATAAATGTAAATAAATAAATATTTACATGTTTGCATGTAAATGAGTTTGAGTTTGCATGTTCCCCTGTGTTGGCGTGGATTTCCTCTGGGTGCTTCGGTTTCCCCCACAGCGGCTGGAAGGGCATCCACTGCGTTAAACATATGCTGGAATAGTTGGTGGTTCATTTAGCTGTGGTGACCTCTGAAATAGAGACTAAGCCGAAGGAAAATGAATGAATTTTGATTAATTTGAAAATAAATTTTAAAGCAACACCAAAAACCCCAATATCCCTATGCGTATTGAACCGTGAGGTCGTACCTAACGGTTCAATATTATACCTAGTATTGTGGCATGCCTAGTCTACTGATGTATGTATATAACAGAATCCAGATGAATAATATAAAAAACTACTCAATTTAAACAATGGCGATATTTCTCATTTCTATTTTTTTGCAAAGTGAAAGCCCTTTAATGTGTCTGATTATGTTTTTCTCATATCCCTCCTTCCTGAATGCAACCACTGCCGTGGAAAAGTGCAAATATATTAAATTAATATCTTATATAATATATTAAATATAAAAAATTATATTTTATTTACATTTTAAAATAGAATTTCAAAAATACAAAAGAAAGAGTCTGACCTTTTCAGATGTTGTAATGTGTAAAGCTTCACTATCTTGCTGTTTGGTGATTCATTCATTTCAACCGAGGTGTCAATGCTTGTTTTTATTTAAAAACAATTTTTTGCAATAACAACAAACAGTTCACAATATGTTCAAATCAAATAAAATAAAAAAAAAACATTGACTGTCCATACAGAGATTACTTTTCAAGTATAACATATTTACAGAGAGATAGAGAGAGAATGGTGGGTGGAAAATGAAGACAAAGAAGACACATAAGAATGGATATTGTTAAACAAAACACAAATTCTAGATGTTTAACATCTTTTGTGTCAGTAAACACTGAACACGCATTTAAATACAGTTCTAGTTATTGCTTGAAGGTGCTAAAAATGGGGTTTACCTTTAGTACATTCACATTTATGGATATAAAACACTTGATAATTCATTTATTCATTAAATAATACAAGGTTCATACAAAAACTTAATTAATAAATTTTCATCTTTAGTGTAAATCCCCCAAAATAATATGTCTATAAAATACAAATAAACCATTTCAATATTTGTGCATTACCATTAATATAAAATGATGGAGTAGAAGGGCACTCTCAAAATGTGGGACAGAAATCATTTTTGACAACTTCATGAATTTTGTGGCAAAGACAACGCCTGCTACAATGCTTGCTCACACAGCCAAAACAAAAGAAGGCTAGAACACAGTTTTGTTAAATAAAAGTGAGATATTCACAGTTTTGAATAAATGTCTTATGACCATAAATAAAAGAGTAACATCATTTAAACAGTTTTTGCTGTTAATGGCAAAATCCTTAATTGTGCTGGTTTGTTTCAGTTTAACTTCTGTTAATTCAACCACAATGAGACACAACAGGCTTTCTAAACTCGCTGCTCTCAGCACTAAAAACCAGCATGTGTCAAATGGGCATTATTAAAGGTTATGGATATTTTTTAACGTTGGAAGCTATAGTTATTTCACAAGCGTTTTAGGGAATCAATGTTAGGAATGTCATGGTTTCATTATATTCTAATTTTTTTTAAATAAATAGATAAAAAAAAAAAAAAATGAACTCAATCTCCACCCGGATTCATATGAGCTGGTCTTTGGTTTTGGCAACTTTAAACTAATCCTGTGTATTTGTTCAGATGTCATCATATAGTATGTAAAAATGTCTAATGTTAAAAAAGTAGCTGTGAAAACGCTACAGTAAAAAGCTCTAAGCTATTTAAAATAGGTCTGCTTAAGTTTCCTTGCTAATAACCAGTTAATATCTTAGTAGTAATAATAGTGTCACAGCGATCTAATCTTTGCAGATCGCTGGGTACACATTTCTCACTGAACTGGACTACAAATACCATCATGCACCTCACTCACACACTTGTTCCTGATTCCTCTTGATTACACACACACAGCTGGTAACTCACCATGTACTGATTACATGTACTTTATATTTACCTCTTACACACGTTGCTGAGTCTTGTTTTTCCATCAACATTACAAAGCGTTTTCTCTTGTCTAGTCTTCTCGTGCTTTGACCTTTTGTTAATTTAACGTGTTTGATTCTTCGCCTGCTAGCCTGACCTTTTGCCTGTATTTTTTGACTTTGTCTTTTGGATTACCTTTAAGCTACTGTTTGCTTCTGTCTTTGACCATTGCCTGCACGAGTTCTCTTTGAAAAAACTGCATGTGGATCCTCACGTCCGTTGTCAGCATCCTTATGTTACAAATAGGCAGGTAATAAGCCAGTAGTAAATGTTCACAGTGAAAAAGTTCACAAAGAATGCACACATACTGTACACACACAATATGTGCACCAAAAATACACAACACTATCAGAGTTCATTATAGTTTGATAAATGATTTAGTGTTGAATAGAGTCTTTTCTCACATTGTTGATCATGAATTCCACAGATTTTCTTCATTTACGTCACATCTACCAGCCTCCCGATCCTGATTCAGTAGAGGTTTGACCCATTGGCTGGAGTTTCATCAAATCCTTTTTTATCTGTGTTTAGAATAATATAGACCAAGCTTTTAACATTTCACATTTCTTTTTCTGAATTGTTATTGCTTTTGAGCAATTGTTCAGTGCTTCATAATATATATATATTTTTATTGTGGGTTAGCTACAATGTACAATCAATATCTGGGTTAATCTCAACACAGGCTCATTATGAAAACATACCCCTGTATACATTTCTAGAGAGTGTGAATTATGTAGCCAGAGCTACGTATAGCTGCATCTCATCTTTAAAATGAATGCTACGAAGCATGTATGACAGCACCGATGGCTTCAGTTTCTTTTTTAACGCTACCAGCTGAGCGCTTACCTTCATATGGACGGCTTTTCTGCTGTTACCAGTTTGTCTAGTTAGCTTGCCATGTACACCCGTGGACTTGAGACACAAAGAGGAGTTGACCATGACTACAGGGTTCGAGTGCAAAAAAGAACGGTTCCATAAAGCGGGTAAGAAAAAAACAAAAGGCAAAAAATAAAATAAACAAGTAAATAACAGGGTGAGAATGTGGTAAATATCAGGCGTCCACCAGGGCTTTTCTTTTTCTGAATTGCTTTTTAAAACTGTCAGTTAGGTTTAGGGAAGTAAGTGATCGGGTCAATCTGTGACTACTGTCACTATTTGTTGGGTTTGGGGAAGGAGGTGGGCGGGTGTATTGGTCAGCCTCTGGTGAATTTACATGAGAACAGCAGGCGTGAATGGCACTCACGAGAGTAATTTCAGATCTGAAAAAGGTACCTCCTGGGACGTATTTTGTGATCTCCAGAAATGTATATGGGGTACGTATTAATAATGAGCCTGGGTTGGTTAATCTGCTAAAAATATTAATAACATTATATCATATTAACGGAGGACTGAGGACGAAACTGATTATGGCTTCTTATCCAATGAAATTAAAGAATCAAAGGCACTGACAAAAAAACAAACACACACACACACACAAAACCCTGCACTAAATTTGTGTCTAGTCTTTTAGACTTTGATTGCTATATACTAAATTACTTATGGAAAGTATACTATAAATGACCTAAGATGCTTTAGATAAACATCTACTAAAATCTATGTAAAATCCAGGCCAAAACTACGTGAGCAGAAAAGCTGATGACAAACATTTTCAGTTTATAGGCTTACCTTCAGAAGAGGCAGTGATCTCCTTTACATTTCTTGCTTGAAATAGTCCTATTTGATTGTTTTTCTTTCCCATCCACCGCCTGTCCTCATCCTATAAGACAAACGGAGTGAATCACTTGTATAGAAACAGAAGATTGTTGCAAATTTAACATCTAAATTGGAAAGACCGAACCGTACCGTTCACCTTTTTCGGCATCCTTTCGAAAGAGTACCAAACACGAGAAAGGGTACCAAACAGCAGAGCTAGATGCGCAGCTGAACGCTATTGGTTTACAGAATTACGCCACGAGCTCACGCAACAAGCCAGAATAAAAACAAAGAAGCCGCCATGTTTTCATACACAGCCGAGAGATTACAGCGTAATGATATATACATATAATAACGAGCCCTGTTTGACCCGGGCTCAAATAAACATTGTCGTCGTCTTGATGAACAGCCACAAAGCCAAAAAGAAGAGCATATTTTACCCTGTGTCCCGTAGTTTTATACGAGCCAGTCTGAAATGCGAGCGGTTTCGCTTTCTTGCTTGTGCGAGCTGCGCGTCTTTATTTGAAATAACAAACTTCTTGAGCTGATGATAATAATGTGTGCTTGATTATGGACGTGCTTTTGAAACCTGATCCCATCAGAAACTGACAAACGAGAGAGTGACCCGCGAAAAAACAACAACAAAGGAGAAGCCGGAATAAAATAGCACATTATTTTTTCAGCAAAGTGAACAAACTGCCATGTTTAACTATTATTATCACCTTTTGAACTATTATGAACTCAGAATGAGGGAATTACTTTCTAACAAGAGGCTACACGTGCTGCTGAAGATTACAGACACATTTAATCATGAGAGGTCTGCACTGACTGGTCTCTATTTCCTGCTGTTTTGAACCTAAATAAGGACTAAATGTATGCTGTGTGTAGTTTTTCTGTAAGTGGTAACATATCAGAGACTGTAAGGGTCTGTATGTGTTCATATATGTTGCATTTATTTATTTATTTTATATAATTGCAGACGTTACAGTACAGTATTTCACACTGTCATTGATCTGCAGTTATAATCAACTCATGTTCATAGTAAAGTTAGTAATAAACATTTATACAGGAGTATTTGTGTGTAAAGTGAGAAGTGCTTCTCATATGATATGTGAGCGACTCGTACAGCTTTATTTCAGACATTTTCTCGAGCGAAAATGATGTCGATTGCAACTTTCTGTCGTACACCACGCCCACCAAAAGAGTACCATTGGTACCCTTTTAGCAGTGGAAACGCAAGCCTGATAAAGGTGACCCGCACCGACCTGTACCGTACCAGTCAGTGAAAACAAGCCATTAGTGACCATCTCTCCCTTATTAGCATAGAAATTTAGTCTTGTTTTTGAATCTGCCACTATGCTGACACACAGGCATTTGTAGCCCCACCCTCTTTTGAAAAGAGCACAATCTCATTTGAACTTAAAGCGACAGTCACCAAATTGATACACAATTATGATCAAAGCCTAAAAGCATCAGTTTAAAAAATATATAAAACTTTATTTATGTGGTATTTTAAGCTGAAACTTCGCACACACACTCTAGGGACATCAGAGACTTATTTTACGTCTTGTAAAAGGGCCCAATAAGAGGTCCCCTTTAATGCTTTAATGACAATTATTTAATGAAAGCTCATACAGTAAATTGTTATTGTAAACAATGAATAAAAACCTTTGAGAGAATCTCTATGGTTTCTCCTTTAACCAGCTTCAGCTCATCGTCTTCTTCAGGAGTGTAGTCACACAACACCACACATTTCCATGTCTCTTCCTTTGGTTTCATCCCTGCAGAAATAAAATATATGTGGAAAATCATGCAGACTTGTTGATAATTTGTGAGAATGCATTTTAACTTGTTTATTGACTTTATCCACACTACAATGAATTATTAATCTCTGTCAGCGTTCGTGACAAAACATTAACATGAATTTGTGTTATTTCATCTATTTGTTGATTTGTGTATTTAGGATATTTGTTGAATGTCTATTTGTTGATGTGTTTGTACTGAACCGGGCAGATATTAATCTGTCATGTCACTCTTACCAGACTCCAGATCTTCAGCATTCAGTAAAAGACTTGTTTCTTGTGAATCTGCTGGGTTCTGGTTTTGGTTTGATCCACTGGCTGGAGTTTCATCAGATTCTGCTGCATTCTGGGTTCGGGATAAGACATACATAAAACCTTTCAATTTAGAGTAATAGCCAAATTGAAAAAAAAACAAAAAACAGACAGCAATCTAAAAAGTGGCAGCAGCTTTTTGCAAATTTTCTTTCTAATTTTCATTTGCAGATATAGACATTTATAAAGTAATATTTACAAGGTAAAAAGTCTAAAGTGTGTAGCATTACAAACTGTTTGTTATAAATGTTACAAGCAAGTCAATATACTGTATATCTGCAGTGCACAAATCCGCAGTATACACACCACACAGAGTAAAATGAAAGTGAAAGTTTCATCCAAAGCTGCAATTTAAACTTATGTGCAAAACTGGAATGTGGCATAAAACATTTGCAAATAAAACAGCGTTTCCATCAAATGGGTCAAAGAGAAGAAAATCGTCACTTCCTGATAAACTGCTGGCAATAATCAAAAAGAAAAACTGTTTACTGTGGTAGGAGAAATCACTGTGTGGGCTTTTTTATTATATAATAGATTAGTTGATATACAGTCAAAGTTAGAATTATTAGCCCCCCTGTTTATTTTTTTCTCCAATTTCTGTTTAATGGAGAGAATTTTTTTTAACACATTTCTAAATATAATAGTTTTAATAACTCATTTCTAATAACTGATTTATTTTATCTTTGCCATGATGACAGTAAATAATATTTGACTAGATATTTTTCAAGACACTTCTATACAGCTTAAAGTGACATTTAAAGACTTAACTAGGTTAATTAGGTTAACTAGGCAGGTTAGGGTAATTAGGCAAGTTATTGTATAACGATGGTTTGCTCTGTAGACTATTGAAAAAACAAATTAGCTTACAGGGGCTAATAATTCTGACCTTAGAAATGTTTTTTAAAAAATGTAAAACTGCTTTTGTTCTAGCCGAAATAAAACAAATAAGACTTTCTCCAGAAGAAAAAATATTATCAGACATACTGTGAAAATTTCCTTGCTCTGTTAAACATCATTTGGGAAATATTTAAAAAAGAAAAAAAAATTCAAAGGGGGCTAATAATTCTGACTTCAACTGTATATGTACATACTAAATACATACATATATATACATATATACATTCTGCCACAATATGACATGAATGCTGCTATTAACACTTTTAGAAAATCGATGCTGGTTAACAAACAGATACTCAAAATGTTACTCATGTATTTACTCGAAGATGTGAAAAATATATATAAATTTTCAGTAAGTAAAGCATGGACTCCCCAAAATAATGCATTAATCTAGTAATAAATTATCTGTTTTGTAAAAAAAATCTGTTTTGTGGAATCAGTTAATCACAGATGAAATAAGGATATTTCCCAAATGATGTTTAACAGAGCAAGGAATTTTTCACAGTATTTCCTATATTTTTTCTTCTGGAGAAAGTCTTATTTGTTTTATTCTGGCTAGAATACAAGCAGTTTATATATTTTTTTATAAACATTTAAAGTTCAATATCAGCCCCCTTAAGCAAAATTTGTGTTCGATTGTCTACAGAACATACCACTGGTATACAATGATTTGCCTAATTACCCTAACTTGCCTAGTTAAGCCTTTAAATGTCACTTCAAGCTGAATACTAGTAGTTTAAAAAATATCTAGTCAAATATTATTTAGTGTGATCATAGAAATCTTAGAAATCAGTTATTAAAAATGAGTTATTAAAACATTAACACTTATCAAATCTTTTCTCTGTCAAACTGAAATTGGGGGAAAAATATACAGAAGGGATAATAATTCTGACTTATATTCTGTATATATACACTAAATGATACTAACCTGACATGACCGCAGACATGTTTTGATCCCTGTGAATTCAGAGACAAAAAAAGAAAGTTCACAGTTATTTAATATCCAATCAGATAAAACTAATTAAAGCTGTATAATAAATAAATACTTGATTAGCTCAAAAAAGCGATGCTTAATATATACGTGTTGCACAAAATGTGTTGAACAAACTCTAGATTGAAGAGTGAGTTCCGGGTTGACAAAACTAAACAAAGCCAAACTGGTTAAGATCAGTTTAAGTAGTTTCACAACCTTTGATACAAACTTCCTCTGTCAACTCATAGATCAACTCATAATTTGTGAATAACTGCATGCCATGTAGCTGCAGGTGACACTTGCAGCAAACAGATCTTCACATTCAACACAATTCACTTCTCTGTTGATGATTAAGAGATATCATTATCAGAATATTATGAATTTGGTCCCACTTTACAATAAGGTTTCATTAGTTAATGTATTTACTAACATGAATTAATTATGTTAGTGAATTATGTTAATGAATTATGCATTAATTATGAACAATACTTGTACAGCATTTATTAATCATAGTTCAACATTTAATAATTAACATGTACATTATTAACATCCATATTATATCTTGTTAGCATTAGCTAATGCACTTCGATTTTGTCACAATCACCAGCGATCTAATCCTTACAGATCGCTGGTAAACTCACAGATTGCTGGAGAACTGCAAATCTGGCAGCAAAAGAACTACAATATCCAGTCGTGCACCATACACACACACAACCGGTTCCTGATCCTGACTGATCAGACTCACACAGCTGATGCTGCTCAATGACTGATTACAAGGACTATAAAAACAGCCCAAACACACACATTAGAGCTGAGTCTTGTTTATCTGTATATGTGAACGTTACAATGCATTTTCCTTGCCTTGCCTTCCGTGTTTTTGAACCTTTGCTTTGTTTTGTTTGTTTACGTTGCCTGCTGCATGCCTGTACTGACCATCTGCCTGTCTATTGACCACGCCTCTGGATTGCCCATATATGTTTGCTCCTGTGTTGACTATTGCTTGCCTGACCATTCCATTTAATAAACCTTGCCTTTGGATCCGCACTCTCTGTTGTTAGCGTTCACTTCACGTTACAGATTTAACATGATTTAACAAAGAACCACTTTATTTTCATTAACTAACATTAGCTAACACGAACAAATACTGTAATAAATGTTTTGTTCATTGTTTGTTCATGTTAGCAAATACATTAACTAACATTAACTAATACAACCTTATTATAAAGTGTTACCATGAATTTAACACATTTAAAAGGCATAAATAAATACTACAGCTGCAGCAAAAGTTTAAGAAGGCTTAAAGCTATTTTATCTTAAAAATTCACACCAAAACACATTTTTTGAGCTGTTGACAGTCATATCTGTGTCCCACACTGCTATAAACACTATTAGGACACATATATTGCACTAAAAAGTGAAAATTGGTTGTTGTTGTGTTATTTTGAGCAAATTCGTTCTTCCGGTTTGAAACGAATTTCTGAAGCTGCGTCACGGCGATTAGATACTTGTGTGTATTCCAGCGTGGAGACTGGATGTCTGTATCTGCGAGTGCATCGTGACGTCTCTGAGTGTGCTGCATTAATTCATGAGAAAGAGTTGGTTCAAACCAATCAGCGCGCTCTATTGTGTATGTAGTGCACCTTCATTAATATGCATGATAGTTTCGAAGACTGTTGTACCTGTTACAGTGTTCAGACGACAGAGAGACACTGCGTTGTGTTGTCAAAACAAGTGAAAGAACGAGAATTTGGAGACATAGGTCATCAGTGTTGCATTTATTAAAGAGCTGCAACGAAGGTTTTGTTTTCATTATCACTCTATGAGCGCGCAGCTGGACTCACATGTGGAATACAGTGCACACAACACTTGACAGAAATGCAGTTGTAAGGACGATTTTTTACCCGAGAGCTTTTCGCATCTGGAAATGATGAAATCCGGATTTGCCACTCGTCTCCTTTTAAAAAAGACACGGCTCCAGGTTGTGTTGATTGTCCTGTGTCTACAGATGTGGTAAGTGTGTGTGAGAGCAGTGCCCTTTGCTTGTTCATTCAGATGGCAAAGTTAGTTCATATCGTCAGCAGCGCTCTTTCAGTTTTTAAAGACATACCTCAGTCAAAATGTTTTGAGTTGACAGTATGTTAATATCACTGCAATATTATAGGACAATATTATAGACTGAAAGATCCGCTGTAAATGCTGCTCTCCAAGTGTAAACATGTAAACACAGCAATCAAGCTTTTACTGTCGTGCAGGATTTTCATCGCATTTTGTGACAGGATAGTCTATACACACACGGCTTTCTGTCGCTACCTACCGAGTGCATCTAAGTTACAGAGAAATGCAGAGATTTTTTTTTCTCCTATTTGCCGTGCGGCATCAAACATTACATTAAATCTCCACTCTCCAGCAGTTCCTCGCTTTCAATATCTTGTTTGTCATGGGGGCATGCAGGATATGTTCCTGAATAAAAAGTGAAAGTGCCAAACTGCAGTTAAAGTCGACAAATTAATAATTTGGCAAATAATTTGATTACTGATGTCCATGTAAACACAGTCACTGTCTTTCTCTCCTGCGTCTGTGTGTTTGTTTTGCCTCTGTGAAAATCCTTCCCTCTTTCCGTCCCCCAACACTCCCACCTAAACAGAGCTGGAGACGCCCACTTTCCTGACTTTTTCCAAACTAGAGATGTAAAAACACCCTGCTGAGACAGGGGGGGGGGGGGGGGGGGGGGGGGGGGGGGTTGTGGCCCTTTAATGCAAATTATTATTATATCGATGCAAATCAGTCATCGGATTTTATCTTGTATAAGTTCAGCGACAGCGTTTATTTGTACAAATTTATGAATTTGTGAATATTTTATTGTCATTTTTATATTTAAAGCCAAAATTTATATTAAATGACAATTCAAAACTGTTTGAATATAATATAATATTGAAATAGAATCAATATTTTACTGTATATAATCTGATATATAACTATAGAAATAACAATTCATATAATGTAAATAAATTATAAGCAACAAATGTCACTCATGTACCCACTTGGGCTCTGGAGCAGATTAGCCATGTAGCATAAGTTACCAAGGCGATGAAACGCGATCAACAGATATGCTGGAACAGTATATTTTAGGACAGCATCATGGAGATGGCAAAAATGACTCTTCTGTGGCCATGAAACGGCGGTTTAAAAACATTTACTGTACGCAGATCCACAGATGCTTCTTGGCAGCCTTCTTGGATCAGTGGTAGAAAGATAGCTTTTTTGAATAAGCCACTGAAGAGCTAACAACAGAAATTCTGCTTAGGCAACTGAATTAGATGATAGCAATAGAAAATATCCCACAGAAAGACGCAATAAAAACCATGCCATTCATTAACAATGACACACAGTGACAGCGATAGGCAAAGCATACCTACATCAAGAATTTGTGAAATTCATGAAGAAAACATGATAAAAAAGCAAAGCATGTTAAAATTCATCTTCTTAAGGAAATATTCTCTTTATATTTTATATTAAATTGGTTTAGCAATTTATAATATTTATAAGTAAATACAAATAAAAAATCTTATTGTTTAAATGAACTGAGTTCATTGTATAAAATGCTGGGTTCCACACAATTTCTTTATGTTGTCCCAACACAAATCGATTAAGTTAACTTAGTCATTTTTACAAATTGAAGTGGATTGAACATAAAACAACTAAGTTGTCCCCAAAAAAAACTTAAGAATTGCGTTTTAGCTCAACAAGCAGCAGAGAAACTAAAATGTTTTGAGTGTTATATGAGGTAATCTAATTTTTAAAGTTTGCCCTACTGAAAAATCCAGCTTAACCCAGCATAAGATGGTTGGCTGGTTTTAGTTGGTCGACCACCCTGGTTTTAGAGGGGGTTTTGGCCATTTCCAGGCTGGTTTTCAGCCATTTCCAGCCTGGCCTGAGCTGGTCAGGCTGGGAGTTGACCAGCTGAAACTAGCTTGACCAGCCAAAACCAGCTATGTCCAGCTTAAACCAGGCTGGTCAAGCTGGTATTAGCTGGTCTAAGCTGGTCATTTTCCAGCCTGACCAGCTAAGACCAGACTGGGAAATAGCTGGAAACCAGCCTGGAAACGGCCAAAACCCCTCTAAAACCAGGCTGGTTGACCAGCTAAAACCAATCAACCAACTTAGGCTGGTTTAAGCAGTTTTATTCAGCAGGGTGTTTAATAAGTTTAAATGTTAGGCAGTTTTTTTATGCATCCATGTCTCATATTTTACTTTGTACTGCTTTTTGTAGGTGAATGCACATCTGGTTTAGCCATCCATTAAGTGTAATGTGAGCCCACTGCTGTGAGGAAAAGCAATACGCTTCATTTCCCAGCCCATGCTCATAAAATACCTGTTCTGCAATATAGCAAAAAGGCTCCCTGTAACAGTGCTGATAGCGATCGGCTCTTTGCAGCATCGTCAAATGCGATTGATGAAGAGAGAAACAGAGACATGTGAGAAAGCTAAAACGCTTCTCTTTAAAAAAAAAAAAAAGAAAAATCAATTTCTACATTTCCAAGCATAGCAGACAAATGGTCATAAAATGTCATTTCTAGTTGACCTACCTGTATATTTTATAAAAAAATAAATATTTGTTTTATTCATGGGACATTGTGTCTTTAATTGGTATATAATTTATTGTACAATTCATTAGTATTGTTGTTCAGTGATTTGTTTGCTTTATTTATGCATTATTTAATTTTTAAGGGCAGTTTTTATTTATTTATACAAAAGACAGTGGTCTGCAAAAAAAGTTGACAACTTAAAATTGTAAGGCAACTTGCTGTAGAGTTTACTCAACTTAAATCGAGTCAAGTGCAGTACTTGAATTGAAAGTTGGGTCAACTCAAAAAAGCTCTGCAACAAGTTGCTTACAATTTTAAGTTGAGTCAACTTTTTTTTACTCTATTATAAATATGAGTTTAAATGTACTTCAAAGTTGCCTATATATAGTAAAAGATCTTATACATTTCATCATTTTCTGCAGTTAATAATTAAAAGAAAATATGTAAAAAGAATCTAAAAATGTTTATAAAAATGATTACAAAAGAATGATTATATTATGTGTGTTAATGAGTAATAATTATTTTTTTTTAAATAACAGGGATACATGACTTTAAAGAACTTTGATGGTTAGTCAAATATGTATCCTAGTTTAAAATATAAATTGAGATGCACAAAAACACCAGAAGAGAAAGTAATTAATCATGCTGATTTCAGTAATGTTCAGTTTGTACTCACAGGGTTCAAAAACCAGAGAAATCACCAGAAAGAAAGTGAAGATGAATTCAGAGGAAAAGACAACGACTCTCAGATCTCCAACTGCACCTTCACCATTAACTGAAGAGGAAAATGAACAACAGTTTTTCACTTAGAAAAGACACGTGCATTTAAATATTAACACCATTGTTAACATCTGAAAATAGGCTTTAAATTACTATATAAATGGCTCAGTGGTTAGCACTGTGGCCTCACAGCAAGAATGTCGCTGGTTCGAGTCTCGGCTGGACCAGTTGGCATTTCTGTGTGGAGTTTGCATGTTCTCCCTGTGTTGACGTGGGTTTCCTCCGGGTGCTCCGGTTTTCCCCACAGTCCAAACACATGCGCTATAGGTAAATTGGGTAAACAAAATTGGTTGTAGTGTATGAGTGTGAATGTGAGAGTGTATGAGTGTTTCCCAGTTGTGGCTGGAAGGGCATGTGCTACGTAAAACATATGCCGAATAGTTGGCGGTTCATTCCGCTGTGGCGACCCCTGATAAATAAGGAACTAAGCCAAAGGAAAAAGTATGAATAAATGAAAATTAGGGTCATTGAATCAGAGTATCTTTGCGAGGAAGATTGTTTCTGGCTAACAACATGATATAGTCACTCTAGATATGAAATGAAGAGACATGTTATCTTATGTAATTACAGAAATGTAAAAAAACATATATACTGTAACCAGACACTGTAGTGACCAGACCTGTTTTCAGTATCAGTTTAGTCATCAGAGTAACAGAGTTCAGTACAACAACAGCAACTGATCCAAACACATACACAGCGACAACACGATGAAGATCTATGAGAAAATACAGATCAAGAAAAAATGAGACAACACTGCAAATACCCTATATAAAGACGCACAGAAATCTGCATTTTTTATATCCACATCTTTCTGAATAATAAATTTTTTACTAATAAATTCCATGATAGATCCATTTGTACTTAACAAAACATAATGGACCTGTTTACACCTGGTCCAACGCTATCTCACTGCAACTCGTAACTTTTTGATTTAGTGGCTAATTCATATTCGTAGTACGATTTGCTCATCCTCCAATCACATTTGGGTTTAGAGGAGTGGTTTGGTGCCACAGATACTTTTAAAAACTGTACATTTACAGTACATATGACCAGGCACGTGCACACATAGGGTTCAACCTGTGCAGTGTACATGTCCTTTTGGGTCTGGGATATAAAGTGCCCTTCCAAAATGAAAGTGTCCCATCCTCCCCCACTCGCTCCTCACTCATTCCGCAATCGCCTTTCTCAGCCCCACCCCCGCCCTTCAGTGCGCACCCCCCCCCCTCAACTTTTCAGGAAAACCGTGACCGTCAACACCCCTCCACTTTTCGTGAAAACCAGGACCGTCAAAACCCCCCAACCCACATTTTGTGAAAATCTGGACCATCAACACCACCACCCCGCCACCACTTTTCATGAAAACCGAGACCGTCAACCCCCCCCCCCCCCCCCCCCCCCCCCCCCCCCCGCAACCCCTCAACTCCGACCCCCGCCCCCCCCCCCCCCCCCCCCTTTCCTGAAAACATGCCCTTTGGAAAGCCTCTGCACGGGCCTGTATATGACTGATATGACTGAACTCGAATTCTGTCAAATTAGCCACTCATAAAACCTACTATAGTTAGGTTTCCTCGTGAGATCAGGTTGTCTGGTCACAAAATGGATCCACTTATACTTGTCCACATGAATGCATCTCTGCTAAATGAATATTTCCAAACCCCATGCTATATGTGCATTTATCTAAGTTATGTCGACTTTACTATTATTATTTAAAGAAATGCTATCTAGCTTGGGTGTCAAGGTGGCGCAGTGGGTAGCACAATCGCCTCACAGCAAGAAGGTCGCTGGTTCGAGCCTCGGCTGGGTCAGTTGGCATTTCTGTGTGGAGTTTGCATCCTCTCCCTGTGTTCGCGTGGGTTTCCTCTGGGTGCTCCGATTTTCCCCCCACAAGTCCAAAGACATAAGCTATTGTAAAATTGGGTAGGCTAAATTGGCTGTAGTGTATGTGTGTGAATGAGTGTGTATGGGTGTTTCCCAGTGATGGGTTGCAGCTGGAAGGGCATCCGCTGCGTAAAACATATGCTAGATAAGTTGGTGGTTCATTATGCTGTGGCAACCCCAATGCATAATCATTCATATAATTTACTAAAGTTTTTAAGCTACAACCCATCACTGGGAAATGCTGTAAATATAATACAGTATTATTATTACTGTAATATTCCACAGGAAGTCATTAACTGTTCATTAAAGTATGATCTTATTCTCCATCCCTAACGCAATCCAAAACCTAAACCCAACTTCTACCTTACTAACTACAAATAAACAGCTAATTTGTAGTTTATTAAGCGAGTAGTGTTAAGTTAATGGATTGGTAATACCGTGAATTGTGACCTGAACTATAGTGTTACCAAGCTTTGCTGAATAACTGAACCAGAGACTCTTTTTAAAAGAGGAAAGCAAAAAGGAAATACCCAGCAGAGCATGCCAGTTTGGGCCCACTGTGGGTAGGTGTGGGTTTACTGTGGGACAGTGTGGGCAGGACAATCCCACAGAAAAACCCATGTGGGCCCCATATAGCTCAGCTCATGTGGGCCCAATGCATTTTGCCCTTTAAAAGGTACAGCTGATAGTAGAAAATCAGGACGGTGAAAAGATGACCAGAAGCAAACTGATTAAGACTAAATGTTAACTGCCAACTGATTAATTTAAATGTACCCCATTTAAATGTGCGTGTGAAGTCCATCATTGACCAGAGTAACTGCAGAAACGCAATCATACAGGCCCATCCAACACGATCTGAACATCAACAAACACACCAGAGTCATCAAAACATTTAAGACCAAAATTTAATACTAATATTTATATACCTTTATTTATATACCTCATACCTTTTTCATTTGCCAGTGTCTCAATGTAGAAATAAACCATTACAGCATTGATTAATAACATGAGGGTTAACCACACTGATCTCCTGACTGAAGGTGAGCCTGCAAAAAATATATGTTTAGCAATAAACAACAAATATATTTTTAACCAACGTAAGATAAAAATAAAACAACACTGTCAAGTCTAGATGGCTCGAAGATCATTAAACATGATATAAACAATGTCCCACAAAACTCCACATGTGGTCATAGATGATAAATCATTAAAAAAACTGCAAAATTTCTACACCTAACTCAACATTAAAAAACAACCCAGGCTCATTCTGAAACCGCACCCCTATATACATTTCTGGAGACCGCGAAATACGTCCCAGGAGCTACGTTTTTTTCGCAAATCCACAAGAAGCCACTGTGTACGCTTTTTGAGGTCTCAAATTTCTCTCGCAAGTGCCATTTGCACCTGCTGTTGTCATATAAACCCACCAAAGGCCGCTTTTGTCTGACTGTTTGACAGACTGACTGACCGACCAATCGACCGACCCATCCTCCTCCTTCCCTAAACCCACCCAATTTTATCGATTGACCCCCTCACCCACTTCCCTAGACCCAACCAACAATTTTCAAAAGCAATCCAGAAAAGAAAAGCCGTCACCTGATTTTTACCATTTTTTTCAGATTTTACCACATTCTCACCCTGTTATTTACTTGTTTATAAATTTTTTTGGCTTCTGGTTTTGTCTAACCTGATTTCTAGAACCGTTCTTCACTGGACTCAAACCCCACCATCGTGGTCAACTCCTCTCTGCATCTCAAGTCCGCTGACGTACATGGCGAGCTAACGGGACAAACTGGTTACAGCGGAAAAGCTGTTCATGCGGAGGTAAGCGGTCAGCTGGTAAGCGTGAAAAGGAATGGTGTCATATAGGGGTTTGAACCTATACTGGTTTCAAGGTTCGGTTCGGTTACGATTATCATGCCATCGATTCGGTTTAATCCGATTTCTCGGTGCATCACGGTGCATTGACGATGCTTTCCATACATAATTAGATTTTTTTCTTTACAACACAAGAAAATTTTTTTATTAAAATCTGTAAATATGTTTATATTTATCTATTACTTGTAATACAATTTTGTCCTTTAATACAAGCAGTAAGATATATGAACTGTAGCTTTAATTTTACCTGCTCAAAAAAAAAACGCTCTTTGTGAATGTTTTAGACAAAAATATTATCCCGCTTGCTTTTTGAGCCCTGGCAAGTTCTTACACCCCAATGATTGGTCATTGTCTTCACCCACTTCATTGTCTTCACCAACAGAAAGGGCTGCGATTAGAAACGAAAGCGCCCTATGAGTGACGCGGGAAAAACAGCCGTGGGTCAGTCTATATGCGCATAATACACGGTTATCAGGTAATCCGTAATAGAATAAATACAATACAATAAACTCGCACCACAGGCACGCTTGTGTCTGGATACACAAGTATCACTTTAACAGCCGAGAGAAAGGAAACTTTACCTCACAAACATGTCAACGGCGGGTCAAATGCCCAAAGTGTGTGTGTGAGAAAGAGAGGGGCAGAGATGGAACAGAGATGGAACAGCATTTCTCCCTAGTAGTGAAATAGCGGCTAGTGGTAGTGCTTTACCATTCCTCAGTGTCAGTGAAAGATCTGCTTTTTAAGTAGTAGGAATGCTTTATTTACTCACCCTCGCCTCCTTCGCCATAGTATTCTACCGCAACATCGCGCATAGGGGATAAATGACGTCAGTGTGTAATAACCGGTTATGATCTATTACTGAACCGATATCGAATTGTCCCCATCTGCATCATGGTGCACCGAAGAAACTATTAATTTTGACAGCCCTAGTGTCATACTGCCCCGTAGCATTCATTTAAAAAATGAAATGCAGCCATACATACCTCTGGCTACATAATTTGCGGTCTCCAGAAACGTATATAGGACTACGTTTTCAGAATGAGCCTATGTTGTTAAAAAATGTCAAATACTAAAATCTCCAACCCAGGCTCATTTTGAAAACATACCCCTATATACATTTTTGCAGAGCGCCAAATAAGTCCCAGGAGGTACGTTTTTTCCAGTTTTTGTTCTCGTGAATCCACCAAAGGCCGCTGTGTATGCTTTTTGAGAACTCAAATTTCTCTCACGAGTGCCATTCATGCATGCTGTTCTCATGTAAATCCACCAGAGGCCGCTGTCGACTGACTGAATGACCGAACGAATGACCCACCCTCCTCCTTCCCTAAACCCAGCCAATAGTGTTTTAAAAACCACTGATTGATATTGATAAAGTCTTGATAAGTTGAAGTTGATAAACGCTTTCTGGAACCATTCTTCACCGGACTCGAACCCCGTGGTCGTGGGCAACACCTCTCTACGTCTCAAGTCCGCCGACATACATGGCGAGCTAACTGGGCAAACTGGTAACAACGGGAAAGCCGTCCATATAGAGGTAGGTGGTCAGCTGGTAAGCACAAAAAAGGAACGGCATCCTACCGCCAGTTATCATTCGTTTTAAAGACAAAATGCAGCCATACATTCTTCTGGCTACATAATTCACGATCTCCAGAAACCGATACAGAGCTACAGAGAGAGAGAGTTAAAAATCTCATAATAGAGAAAAAAACATGAGCATTGTTAACAATATATAGATCATATACAGTTAGCCCTCCTGTATATTTTTTCAACACATTTCTAAACATAGTAGTTTTAATAATTAATTTTTAATAACTGATTTATTTTATCTTTGCCATGATGACAGCACATAATATTTGACTAGATATTTTTCAAGACACTTCTATACAGCTTAAAGTGACATTTAAAGACTTAACTAGGTTAATTAGGTTAACTAGGCAGGTTAGGGTAATTAAGCAAGTCATAGTATAACACTATTTTCTTCTGTAGACAAAAAAAAATCCTTAAGAGGGCAAATAATATTGAAATAATATTGACCTTAAAATGGTTTAAAAAAATAAAAAACTGCTTTAATTTTAGCTGAAATAAAACAAATAAGAAAAAAAAATATTATAGGAAATACTGTGAAATTTTCCTTGCTCTGTTAAACATCATTTGGGAAATATTTGAAAAGAAAAAAAGAAGAAGAAAAAAATCACAGGAGGGCAAATACTTCAACTGTATGTAATTAATCATAACACTTACAGCCCATCTTTTCTCCACATGAAAGATCCCAGTTGTATCTTGTCACAGTGAATAAAACTGGTAAAACTGCAACCATGAAGAATCCTGAACACAGAAGAGTTTATTTTACTGCAAACACAGAGCTTTACTGACAGACAAGATTCACATACAGTTTGTTTTTGGATATAGGTAAAGAGGGAAGCTGTAAAAATATTTTATATTGCTATTTTAGTTTTACTTGCTAATTTATATTAGATAATTCATTCATTCATTCATTTTCTTTTCAGCTTAGTCCCTTTATTAATCTGGGGTCACCACATCGGAATGAACCGATGATTTATCCAGCATATGTTTTACGCAGCGAAAGCCCTTCCAGCTGCAACCATCACTGGAAGACACCCATACACAACGGTCAATTTAGCTTAACCATTTCACCTATATCACATATCTTTAGACTTGTGGGGGAAACCGGAGCACCGGGAGGAAACCCACGCAAACACGGGGAGAACATGCAAACTCCACACAGAAATGCCAACCGACTCAGCCGAGGCTTGAACCAGCGATCTGCTGTGAGGCGATCATGCTACCCACTGCGCCACCGCGTTGCCCCTTAATAGACTATTCTGTTTGTTATTTTGCCTTTTGTCCTTTCCTGAATGTATCCCAATAATTGTTATTACTTTATGTGTGTCATGGTTTTTAAATACATTTAAACCATTTCAAATATTGCTTGATGAATTAATACTTTTATTTTTATGTTATGATCACCCCTTGAGAGTTATATAAGGCTGGAGAACACATAGATAACATAAGTAAGTTCTCCTGGAAAGAAGATTTCACAAATAAAAAAATAATTCATTCATTCATTTTCCTTTGGCTTAGGCCCTGATTATTAGGGGTCACCACAGCGGAATGAAAGCTAACTATTCTGGCGTATGTTTTAGGCACTGGATGCCCTTCCAGCCGTAAACCAGTACTGGAAAACTTCCATACACACTCACATTCACACACTCATACACTACAGCCAATTCAGTTAATCAAATTCACCTAGAGTGCATGTCTTTGAACTGTGGGGGAAACCGGAGCACCCGGAGGAAACACACATGAACACGGGAAGAACATGCAAACTCCACACAGAAATGTCAACTGGCCTAGTCGAGACTCGAACCAGCGACCTTCTTGCTGTGAAGTGAGAGTGCTAACCACTGAGCCACCATGTCACCCCAAACTTGTTTCAAATATAATTTATACAAATCCATTTTAGAAAAATATGCCAGTACTGCTTTCCAATTGCAAAGTGGTGTGACAAAAACACTTCTCCTTGTCTGCTTTGCATTGAAACTTATTATTTTATTATTAAAACTTATTAACTTATTAATTTATCAGATCTTTAGATATATTTTAATCAATATGAATAAATACTCATATACTGTATGCTGACTGTGACATTTCAAGTTCTACAGATTTACCAGATTTTATTTTGCTTAAAATATTTGTTATATACTCGTTTGAATAATTCATATAAGTGAATTTACCTGCTCTTGTAGATCCAAAAGCGTAAAACAGGAGAATGAATTGAAGTGAAGGCAGAACGTACAAGCTGACACCAGCCAGAATATCGAAACAAGTCTTTTTCTGTTTGCTTAATTTCCCAATGAATTTATCCAACACTGAATAAGAAACAATAACAATTTATTAAGAAGAGGAGACAAGTGTTTTTGAATTTCATGTCAACAGAGATATTGTTTATCATTGTATATACATATTTTTTTTTCACTCTTTGTTATATTGCAGCCATTTGCTAAAATCATTTAAGTAAATTTTTCCTCAATGTATACACAGCACCCCATATTGACAGAAAAAAATACTTGTTGACATTTTTGCAGATTATTAAAAAAACAAAAACTGAAATATCACATGGTCATAAGTATTCAGACCCTTTGCTCAGTATTTAGTAGAAGCACTCTTTTGATCTAATCCAGCCTTGAGTCTTTTTAGGAAAGATGCAACAAGTTTTTCACACCTGAATTTGGGGATCCTCAGGTTGTTGGTGGTACTCAAGTTCTGTCAGGTTGGATGGTAAACATTGGTGTGCAGCCATTTTAAGGTCTCTCCCGAGATGCTCAATTGGGTTTAAGTCAGGGCTCTGGCTGGGCTATTCAAAAACAGTCCCAGAGTTGTTTTGTAGCCACTTCATTATTTTAGCTGTGTGCTTTGGGTCATTGTCTTGCTAAAAGGTAAACCTTCGGCCCAGTCTGAGGTCCTGAGCACTTTGAAGAAGGTTTTCATTCAGGATATCCCTGTACTTAACTGCATTTATCTTTGCCTCAATTGTACCCAGTCATCCTGTCCCTGTAGTTAAAAAAAAACACCCCTACAGCAAGATGATGCCACCACCATGCTTCACTGCTGAGATTGTATTGGACAGGTGATGAGCAGTGTCTGGTTTTCTTGAAGGGCAAAAAGTTCTATCTTGGTCTCATCAGACCAGAGAATCTTATTTCTCACCATCTTGAAGTCCTTCAGTTGGCCAGTCTGCCATAAAGCCCTGACTGGTGGAGGGCTGCAGTGATGGCTGACTTTCTACAACTTTCTTCCATCTACCAACTGCATCTCTGGAGCTCAGTCACAGTGATCTTTGGGTTCTTCTTTACCTCTCTCACCAAGGCTCTTCTCCACAGATAGTTCAGTTTGGCTGGGCAGCCAGCTCTAGGAAGGGTTCTGGTAATCCCGAAAGTCTTCAATTTAAGCATATGGAGGCCACTGTGCTCTTAGGAACTTTAAGTGTATCAGAAGTTTTTTTGTAACCATGGCCAGATCTGTGCCTTGCTACAATTCTGTCTTTGAGCCTTTCAGGCAGTTCCTTTGACCTCATGATTCTCATTTGCTCTGACATGCATTGTGAGCTGCACAGTCTTCTATAGACAGATGTGTGGCTTTCCTAATCAAGTCTAATCAGTATAATCAAACTGAGCTGTACTCAAATAAAGGTGTAGACCCATCTCAAGGATGATCAGAAGAAACGGACAGTGCCGGAGTTAAATATATGAGTGTCATAGCAAATGGTCTGAATACTTAAGATCATGTAATATTTCAGCTTTTCTTTTTTTTACAAATCTGCAAAAATGTCAAAAATTCTGTGTTTTTCTGTCAATATGGGCTGCTGTGTGTACATTAAGGAGGAAAATTTTTACTTTAACAAATGGCTGCAACATAACAAAGAGTGAAAAATTCAAAGGGGTCTGAATACTTTCCGTACCCACTGTTATATCTTTATATCTGTGATCTAGATATACTTTTATATCTGTGCAATCCAAATATGAACCTATAATATGTGGTTTGCAAATATTGCCATATATCAGATTTCTATATGGGCTCTCTCTCTTTTAGCATGTCACTGCCCACTGGTGGGACTTATATGTTACTCAATTAATTTGCTCACTTGTGTTATCTCTATAATTTCCCTTTAGCATTTTTTTCCAGTTACCTATAAACTGAGGAGAGAGTGACTTTTATAGTATTAGATCTGAAGTAGATGTTGACAAGGAGAAAAGCACAGGACTGAGTGAATTGAATGGCACTGAGAAAATGGCACTGAGAAAATAGAATGTCAGAATCACATTAATATACTCACAGAAAATAATGTAGATGAGGGTAAACAGAAGCACAATCCCAAAAAGGATTATTATCACAACGCCTTCAAATCCTGCATTATTCAGACCTTTGTCCCATGCATATTTAAACAGAACTGAATGAAAGAAAAGGGATACATTAAAAAATTGCAAAATAGTAGTCAAACTGACAAGTAGTCAATGCTGTAACTGTTTTCTTGAATTACCTGAATAAAAAGCTGCTGAGAAAATAAAATATTCTGTGCGAAAACTGCTCTTTTTTATGAACGCATTCATATTTCCTGTAAAAAAAAAGATTAATAGCAATAACAAATAACACCAACAAAATGAAACACAAATTCTAATAAAACACTGAACATTTTTAACACACTATTGACTGAAGTCTTTTTCATACAGTTTTATTTTAGTTTTTTTTCAAGCAGTAAAACCTAACTTGTGTTATACTTTTTCAAAATATGTTTTATACATATTATCCATAATAATAATAATCACTCATTAATGAATCTATTATCATAAATGAATCATACCTGTGAATTCATTAATATATGGAGCCGTCCAGAGCAACATGAGAGGCCTCAGAAAATAAAGAGCACAACAAGAGACTGACTCAAACAGAGATCCTAAAACAAAAACAGACATTAATAACTGTTGTATTACTTAGCAAATATTCATAACAAACATTAGCAGTGAAATGCTCACCTTCAGAAACACTCCAGAAGACAAAAGCAAGAAACATCAGGATATTTGGACAGAAGACGAGAAACATCTGAAGATTAAAAACTGTGTCTAGATGGAAAAGACAAAATAACTTCAAATTAATTAAACAGCAAACAACCTTTTAAAAAATGATTGAATGTTGAACAGTATTGGTATCAGTGTTTCTAACTCCCATTTATGTTATATCATTCTGCAAAAATATTTTCAAAGAACCAAACAGTTGTACAGTATACTGCATGTATAATGTAAAAACTAATTTTTCTTTTAAGGATGATGTTAAATGAGTGGCCCATACTGCCTCTGACTAAAATTCAAAGCTAAAATGCCAGTATATTGATGATTTTATATTTAATGAATGCTTAGTATAACAATTTGACATAAACATACCTACTTTACAACAGAAATAAGTCTTTGGACACTGAGTGATCTGCTGACAGTTCAGCTGATAAACACGGCTTTCAAACCCTACAGTGTCTTTGTATCACGTGTGAACACTCTTGTAAACCGGTGATCATTGGAGCTAATCAAAGTCATATCTGTTGGGCATGTGGACACAATGGCCAATCACTAGTGTTAAATAATCCACTCAGCAGCACTCAAAATGCAAGAAAGAAATGATAAACCTCACATATTTTTTTCATTAGAGTTTGCATCATCTCTTCAAATTCTCGTAGGGTTGGCACTATCTCATTCATGTCCTTGCAGGCTTGGAATCACATATTCAAGTTTTCGTAGGTTTGGCATCATCTCTATAAGTTCTAGTGTTGACATCATTTTATTCAAGTCCTCGTAGAGTTGGCATAATCTCTTCTTGTAGGATTGGTACTATCTCATTCAAGTCATTGTAGAGTTGGTATCCTTTATTCAAGTCCTACTGGAGTTGGCATCATCTCTTCAAGTCCTTGTAGAGTCAGCATAATTTCTTCAATTCCGACTAAAGCTGCTATCTTCTCCTCAAGTCCGTGTAGATTTGCCATCATCTCTTCAAGTCCTCGTAGGGTTGGCATCATCTTATTTAAGTCCTCATAGAGTTTGCATCATCTCATTCAAGTGCTTATAGGGTTGACATCCTTTTATTCAAGTCCTCGTAGAGTTGGCATCATTTATTCAAGTCTGACTAGAGCTGCCATCTTCTCCTTAAGTCCTTGTGGATTTGCCATCATCTCTTTAAGTCCTCATAGGGTTGGCATCATCTCATTTAAGTTTTTGTAGGGTTTGCATCATCTCTTCAAGTCCTCATAGGGTTGGCATCATCCCATTTAAGTTTTCGTAGGGTTTGCATCATCTCTTCAAGTCCTCATAGGGTTGGCATCATCTCATTCAAGTTTTCATAGGGTTTGCATCATCTCTTTAAGTCCTTGTAAGGTTGGCATCAATCTCTTCAAGTCCTACTAGAAATAGCATCATCTCTTTAAGTCCTTGTAATGTTGGTATCATCTCTTCAAGTCCTGGTAGAGTTTACATCATCTCATTTAAGTTGTCATAGAGTTGGCATCATCTGTTCAAGTTCTCATAGAGTTGGTATCATCCTGTCATGTCCTCGTAGGGTTAATATAATCTCTTCAAGTCCTCTTAGGGTTAGCATCATCTCATTTAAGTCCTCATAGAGTTTGTATCATCTCTTCAAAGTCCTTGTAGAGTTGGCATTATTTCTTCAGGTCCTCGTAGGGTTGATATCATCTCTACAAAGTCCTTGTAGGGTTGGCAAAATCTCTTCAAGTCCTTGTAGGGTTGACATTTTATTCAAGTCCTCGTAGCATTGGCATCATTTTATTCAAATCCTCGTAGAGTTGGTATCATCTCTTCTTGTAGGTTTGGCAATATACCTTTCAAGTCCTTGTAGAGTTGGTATCATCTATTCAAGTCCTACTGGGGTTGGCACCATCTTATTTAAGTCTTTGTAGAGTCTGCATCTTCTCTTCAAACTCTTGTAGAGTTGTCATCATCTCATTCAATTCCTCATAGAGTTGACAATCTCTTCAAGGGATGGGTCTGCATCACTCTTCAAATTCTTGTAGGTTTGGCATCATTTCATTCATGTCTTTTCAGGGTTGGTATCACATCTTCAAGTTCTCGTAGGGTTGGAATCATCTCTTCAAGTCCTCGTAGGGTTGGCATCATCACATTCAAGTCCTTGTAGAGTTGGCATCATATATTTCAAGTCCTTGTAGGGTTGGCACCATCTTATTTAAGTCTTTGTAGAGTCTACATCTTCTCTTTAAACTCTTGTCGAGTTGACATCTCTTCAAGTCCTCTTAGGTTTGGTATCATCTCCTTCAAGTCTTTGTAGAGTTTGCATCATCTTTTAAAATTCTTGTAGGGTTGGCATCTCAAGTTCTTCTAAGTTTGCCATCATTTCATTCAAGTCCTCGTAGATTTGGCATTATCTCATTCATGTTCTTGCAAGGTTGGTATCACATCTTCAAGTCCTCACAGAGTTATCATAATCTCATTCAAGTCTTTGTAGAGTTGGCATCATCTCTTCAAGGACTCTCAGAGTTGGCATCATCTCATTTAAGTCCTTGTAAGGTTGGCCTCATCATAGTCCTAAGATGTCTAATCGTATTCATCATCTCTTCCAAGTCTTCGAAAAGTTGGCATCATCTGATCAAGTCCTCATAGGGTTGGCAAGCCTTGAATCTGAACAATTGGAGCTGCACGAGCTTTATTTTTCTTTTTTTCTTTTTCTTTTTTTTAGATTTTTTTGAGCTGTTGAGAATGGTGAGGGTGGTAGAGCTGGAGATCCGAGTGAAATATTCTATTCTATTCTATTCTATTCTATTATTTTTGTGTAGGCGGTGCGGTGGCGCAGTGGGTAGCACTGTCACCCCACAGCAAGAAGGTCGCTGGTTTGAGCCTTGGCTTGGTCAGTTGGCATTTCTGTGTAAAGTTTGCATGTTCTCCCAATGTTCGCGTGGGTTTCCTTGGTGTGTTACGGTTACCTCACTGTCCAAAGATGTGGTATACAGTAGGTGAATTGGGCAAGCTAAGGTGTCCGTAGTGTATGCATGTGAATGAGTGTGTATAGATGTTTTCCAGCGATGGGTTGCAGCTGGAAGTATATCTGCTGCGTAAAACATGTGCTGGATAGGTTGGCTCTAAGTTGTACTTCTGTAGTTATTTTGCTAAAGTAATTAAAGAGTAACAAAGTAACAATCCATTTGTAAAGCAAGTTCTTTTATATAACAGCAACAACAACAAAGTGATCTGTCTGCACCACAGTTTGGAGGTATTTTGCATAACACTGATCATAGTCATAAATACTATAGTGTCATAATAGTGCATTTGAGACCGACTGGATTACAGCTGAAAATGATTTTTTCCTGTTATACACATACCTCTATCAGGAGATCTGCAGTAGACAATGAAGCAGAGCAGAAGAGCAGATGCAGATGCAGAAACACAGAGACTCATCATCATTATGTGTAAAGCAGAGAAACCTGAGAAACACAGACATCAGTTACTGAACACAGAAGACTAGTATTGTGTAACCATCCATGTAAATGTTCATTCATGTTCTATCAAATGTTAACAGTTCGCCACCATGAATCTGTTTTGAATCCTTTTCATTCTTTGTATGAATACTCTTTCAAAGTTTATGTTTCTGTTATTCTTGTTTATGTAAAGCACTTTGAATTACCATTGTGTACAAAAGGTTTGCGTGTGTGGCCCCTTTAAGAGCTGTTACCCCTTTAAGAGGCCTTGCCATTTTAACGCTGCGCAGCAAACTTTGACAGAAGTGAGACGAGCAGTTCCAGTCCAGCTTGTAATATGTGTGCGTGCATCTTATAAAGTGAGTTTTGCTCTGCTATATAA
Organism: Danio tinwini; assembly: GCA_903798205.1. Lineage (NCBI taxonomy): Eukaryota > Metazoa > Chordata > Actinopteri > Cypriniformes > Danionidae > Danio > Danio tinwini. Next base: position 1,415,438 of record CAIGQZ010013813.1, read on the forward strand.
TGCTTTATATTAACATTAAGCTGTAATCTTTGATGTTTGTAGTGAAAGTGATTATTCTACTAAAGTGAGCACATATAATTTAAGGTGATTGTTACCAATACAAGATCATTATCTATACATCGGCTGTGAAATTTATTAGTATATTGGTTATACTTTATTTTCTATATTGCCTATGAGGTTGTTGTTTTTCTTTGTATTGTAAACTGAGCAAAAGTGTGGATAAATCTAATTCTGTTAAATGGCTTAGTTAAATGCTAACATGGTAACTCATTGAGCTATAGTATTTCACTTATTCTCAGTGATATTGATGATAATGCTGGTTATTGTACTGACAAATATCATGGTTGAAATTTGTAAATTCATTTTTTGTATTTATCTTTGTACAGACCACACCTATTACATGCTACAGTAAAGTCTCAGAAAAAAGAGAACAGTTGTTGACTGAATTCCTGGGCTCTGATCAGCCCACCAGAGCGAGTGATCCATTCCATAATCCTTACAGTCACGATTCACAAAGATACCAATTCCAAATCTTATACATTGTGTATGAAATGTTGTAAGATGGCTAAATCTCTCCAGAATGTCAGACCCTAAGAGCTGATATGGAATTTCATGAGATACATAGGCTGGAAACACAGAGCTACATCTCACCAGGGGGGAATGCAAGAACGTTTACCCTTCTCCTTTCACTTCAAGCCCCCTTTAACCTTTAAGCTACCTTTCTCCATCAGTGCAGATTGGTTTTAATATGGCATATCTTGTAGCTCTATATTCATGTTTGGTATCATTTTGAAATGTCTCTGTGTGATTGGTAAAGTGGTCCTAATTTCACTTTAATATTTCACTTGAATATGTTGATTTGGAGTTCCCTATAGAGAACTCATTCACCAGGCAAGTGTCCAGGTGACACTTCTATTGTCTTGAATTTATGACTGTTTGTTCTGAGTTGAGTATTTAAGGGAAATGAACAAACACAATTGTTATTTTATTTTTACAAAGAGACTTAAAGGTCTTTTAGTAAAGATTGTTGGCTTTGACAATTTGACGCTTAAAATAATTCTGTCAACAGTTGCTGTCAAAGTATGACACGTTTATCTTTTGTCTGTGACTCACCCATTCGCTCAAACTTAACAGTAGCATTGGCTGATAAATCCCCAGCAAACACTTGACACATGTAAACTCCTTTATCTTCAGTTCTGACGCTCTTCAGTCTGAGAGAGAAGTTTCCTTTGGGGATTTCAGCAGTGAAGAACTCAACTCTGTCTCTGAATTGCTCATGTGATGAATCTGGTAAAGTCTCATTGTTTTGGTAAAGCAGAACCAGAATATCTCCATCTTCATCTGTTTTCAACCATGAAACTTTAATGTGTTCAGATGTGATGTGAGAGTCTACAGAGCAGTTCAGAGTCACGTCCTCATCAACATATGCAGAGATGGACGCATCTGAGCCTGACACCAGCAAATACTCTGAAAGACAACAAGCCAAAGCATAAGAATCTTTTTATAAAAAAAGGAGATTAACTTTATTCCAGAACTAAATCAGTCTAAACTCACGAACAATCTTTTATTTGAACCAATAATTATTTTGACAAGAATTTAAATGGTTCCCACTCACCAACATCTTTTATTTCTACTAGTGTTTCTCCAGAATCCTGCTGACTGTGAACTCTACATCTGTATTCTCCTTCATCTTGAGCTGTCAGATTGTCCAGATGGAGGGAGAAGTTTCCATGTTGAATTTCCTCAGTAAAGAAATGAGCTCTATCACGATAATCCTGCTGCTGGACCTCTGGTCGACTCTCACCATCTTGATACAGATGAATCAGAGTCTCTGAGTCTGCTCTTCTCCATTCCACCTCCAGATCCTCCACTGGTAAAGCTTCATCAACAAAACAGAGTAAAACCACTGAAGATCCCAGAGGAGCAGACAGAGGAGCAGAGGGACCATGAACTCTGAGGCCTGAAACAATGTTCATCCAAATACAGCAACAGAGATTAATCAAATAAAGCCTGTTTTAAAGTTTCTCTTATGTCATAAATGTATACATACTGGTGTTAGGATATGTGTTGCTCTTTATTCTTTCTTGCCATTTAGGATGTTTACCACACACAAGATCACTGTCAATGTTTATATTAGGCATGGGCTGGTATAAGATTCTAACGGTATGATAATCTTGGATAAAAATATCATGGTTTATCGGTATTGTGATTACTGCTCTAATATATGCTCTTTTAAAATGTCTGGGTGAAAAACAACAACTTTTTTCCCCTTTAAACACAAAATATTTGATTGAATATTTCGCTGGGTCGCAGGTTCGAACCTCGGCTGGGCTGGGTCAGTTGGCGTTTCTGTTTGAAGTTTGCATGTTCTCCCTGCGTTCGCGTGGGTTTCCTCCGGGTGCTCCGATTTCCCCCACAGTCCAAAGACATGCGATACAGGTGAATTGGGTAGGCTAAATTGTCCGTAGTGTATGAGTGTGAATGTTTCCCAGAGATGGGTTGCGGCTGGAAGGGCATCCGCTGCGTAAAATCGTGCTGGATGAGTTGGCGGTTCATTCCGCTGTGGCGACCCCGGATTAATAAAGGGACTAAGCTGACAAGAAAATGAATGAATGAATGAATGAGTAAACATGTCAGGCTAAATAATTAAAGGAATCTTTGACTTCTGTTGTCTTTATTTGTTTCAAAAATACACATTTCTTTATAATTTAAAACAGTATCTTTGGATATCTTTTCTACTGTTGTCCTAAAAAACAAAAGACTAAATAAAAATAAATAAAACATTAAATAACTAAAAAATCCTACATATACCTTAGGAATGGTATATCAGAAAATGTTGGTGGTTTTACAACCTTGACTTTTCCAAATCGCGGTATACCTTGAAAACGGTTATCGTCCCATGCCTAGTTTACATATACCCATGGATGCATATTTAATCTAGATTTTTATTTACAAATGTGTCATTGTGTTTTTACTATCCCATTTTGCAAGCAAACATCACAAATTATTGACAGAGATAACATTATTGTTGTAAAGAGTAGGTCAAATCAAGTAATCATGGAATATACTTTGTTAAATTTCATTTTCCTTGAGCTAGTCCTTTTATTCTTCAGGGGTTGTCACAGAGGAATGAACCACCAACTTCTTCAGCATATGCTTTACACTGCTAATGCCCTTCCAGCTGCAACCTAGTACTGGGAAACACTCATACACATTATTCACACACTCTCATTGTCAAAAAAGCTCAACAGAGGCTGTACTTTCTTCGTCAGCTGAGGAAGTTCAACTTCTCAAAGGAGCTGCTGAAACAGTTCTACACCTTCATCATTGAATCAGTCATCTGCACTTCAATAACTGTCTGGTTTAGCTCAGCTACCAAATCCAACCTCCGAAGACTACGTCGAATAGTTCGGACTGCTGAGCGAATCATTGGTACAACCCTCCCTACTCTCCAAGAACTGTACTTATCCAGAGCGAGCAGAAGGGCTGCCAAAATCACTCTGGACCGCTCACACCCAGCACACTGCCTCTTTGAACTTTTACCTTCTGGTCGACGCTAGAGAGCACTGCGCACCAGAACAGCCCGACACAGAAACAGTTTCTTCCCTCAGGCAATCCATCTCATGAACACTTGAAGATGATAATAATTGTGGAACCAACATCACTACCTGCTATACACTTTTTTTATGCACACATACACTTATTTAACAGCACACTTTACATGCCAATTTGCACATAACACCTGCACATATTATATTGTATATAGCAATATAGCTGCACATACACTTGTCAATTTGTATATTTGCATTCACTACTTACTTCTATTGTTAAAATATATTTATTATCTGTTTCTTAGTCCTCTGTAATTCTGTTGCACTGTAGAAGCTCTGTCACGAAAACAAATTCCTCGTATGTGTGAACATACCTGGCAATAAAGCTCTTTCTGATTCTGACTCTTGCTGTTAGACAACAGTGCTAACCACTGAACCACTGTGTCGCCCCTATGAAATATCAATAAAATAACATAAATAAAATATCCAGCCATGAAGAACTGAGACAACTCAAACTGACTATACTGTAGCTGACATGAAGATTGAAACACCACCGAGATGTTAATCAAATGTTCTACTTTTATATAAATATTACAAAACTAATAATATAGTATTTGAGCTTTTGTATTTCCTTGGATCCAGCTTTGCTCATGATTTCTTTTCCCCCTTTTCTCTATTTTCTTCTTTAATGAAATGTTCTTTTATGCTCTGCCGAGAACAGAAATGTAATTATTATTTTAGTTGCAAAAAAACCCCTCACAGGTGCAATTTGTATTTGTCAACAAAAGCATCTGGTCCACAAGGCTTATGCAACTTCATATGTGCTACACCGAATGAAGCGGTTACCTACCCCTTTTGTACATTGTGTAATTTAAACTCTGTGGGGACATATGAATATGTTTTTTGAATGTCCACTTATCAGTACATTCTGGGATGAGGGCTGTTTCTCAATATGCCTTCTTCAGTGATCTTGCATTCTCGTGTTCTCGTGTAACGTCATCATCAACTGCCAAAGTTCAGTTTCAATCAAGACCACAAGTACAGAGGATGTGTGAAACTTCTCGGATGTGTTCTTGATATCAAGGACGCACCGATGCAGACTTGAGCACCGATCTCGCTAAAGAGGTCCCAGAAGTCATTGCGACTGGAGGTGGGAAGCGCAGCATTTTATTTAGATTTATTATTAAATTTCAGAGATATCACTTGTTTATCTCAGAAGTTTCCCTAAATGAGACAGTAAATATAAACATCACCATGAAAGTCTTAAAAAAGGCATAAACACATTAAGGGTGTTCATTTGCTGAAATTCCAATTAAAATCTGTTTTATTTGTATTGTGCAATGTATAAACAGTACTCAGCATATACGATCTGTCATTACTAAATACAAATCTGTAGCTAATGTAACAAAAAAAAGACTTACAATAAAGGTCAAAAAATTATCACATCCAAATTTATATGTTAGAAAGAAAAAATATAACATAATTCAGAAAAAACGGGACACACAGTTGAAGTCAGAATTATTAGCAATGCTGTTTATTTTTTTCCCCAATTTCTGTTTAGCGAAGAGAATATTTTTTTAACACATTTCTAAACATACTAGTTTTAATAACTCATCTCTAATAACTGATTTATTTTATCTTTGACATGATGACAGTAAATAATATTTGGCTAGATATTTTTCAAGACGCTTCTATATAGCTTAAAGTGACATTTAAAGGCTTAACTAGGTTCATTAGGTTAACTAGGCAGGTTAGAGTAATTAGGCAAGTTATTGTATAATGATGATTTGTTCTGTAGACTATTGAAAACAATATATAGCTTAAAAGCTTAAATTTTGACCTTAAAATGGTTCATAAAAAAACTGCTTTTATTCTAGCTGAAATAAAACAAATAAGACTTTCTCTAGAAAAAAAAATATCAGACATACTGTGAAAATTCCTTGCTCTGTTAAACATCATTTGGTAAATATAAAAAAAAAGAAAAAAAATCAAAGGGGGGCTAATAATTCTGACTACAACAGTATGTTAAAACATATTTCAAATTGAGTTGATATTTAGTTTTTACAGTTTGTATTGCAATATTTCATTTTAATTTAAATGTATCACCTTTCTATTTCAAAGTATATTATCTATATTGACTGAGGAATGGATAAACATGATTTTTTTAATGGGGTGTACTCATTTACCAATACCAATGTTTAAATAAATACGGCCATTTTTGCAATATTTTGAAATATATGTTACACATGACATCCGTTTTATGTGTGAAATCCACCTGAACTTGGACGCCAGTAATTTGCATATGGCTATATACAATTTCTATATGAAAACCCCGTAGGATTTTAAAGAACTAAAACATTGTACCACTGCAGTAAAATACTGCTGTCGTAAGAATTGTTAGCGGGACCCGGTCAAATACTTTAATAGCCCACTAACGTTAGCTATTACTAAATAGTTAAAGTATTTACTGTATAGCTATCATTTAGGCACGTAACTAAAAAAGTTTAAGCATGTGCCTTTTAGTTTCCACTTGAGCGTTTTATCACCAAAAGATACTGTAGCCACTGCGTTTGTAAACATTGCAAGTATAATAATAAAAGGAGTCATACCATCTGCGATCATCAGCAGAACTGACATCAAAACCCAGTTTGGTGGAGGCATCTTCAAAATGCAAATTAAAGTTCAGCCATCATGTCTTATAGATGTAATTTATCCAACTGAGCTCTTTTGTTGAGTCAAGCTCCGTCATGTTTTTACGTGTGTGCAGGGCAATTTCGTTTGTTGATAGCCTAGAAGGGATACAGTTCCGGCCGGAAGTTAACGATAATTGTTTTTTTATTTATTAAATTGCCCATTATTTGGTGTGATTAATGTCTATCCCTATCCAAACCTTAAACATAGCCCCCAGAGTAACGTAAAAATAGTCGCCTGATTGAAAGGTGTCACAAAAATTATATTAATTTATCCGCAGCTGTATCCCTTCTAGACTTTGTTACCTTCAATTTCACTTTCGCTTTCACTTGTATTTTTGCCTTTCGTTTTACATGTGTTGTGTGTAGTCTTCTAGTAAGGGGATCAGAAATTAGTGTAATTTATGCGCAACGCTATAAGCAAAAATACGGCCTTACATACATCATTTTGACATTTATAAAACATAAACAGCTTACTGTGTCTTAATTTTGAGTTTTGAATGAAGTAGTTTCCGTTTGTAAAAGTAGATTATGAAAACCCTCCCATATGAAAACCACCTAAATTATGTATCTGCAAAATAAAAAATAAAAAGTCCAAAACATATTTTGGTGATATATAGGCTAGGTAGCCCATAGGTGTTATTAAATATAAAGAATGTGCTGCTTTTTTTTCTCCTTCTGTCCTCAAAACTTTCCTCTGTTCAATAAATTTCTCTCTATTCAAAATTTGTTGAATTATCTAAACTTTATTCTACTTTCAAAAACATATCGACACCTTAGAATTATAAGGTTCTGTCTGACATTTTTGTCAAAATTGAGTTATTGACATATTCTTATTAATTGACAGCTTATTTACATTATGGGATGTTTTTTTTATAAGTTGTTTACATTTTAAGACTTTTTATTTTAAAAAACAAATGTACACACATGCTGTTCGCTAGGGAATGCAAAAACTTTGAAGCTCAATATCTCAAAATCATTCAGAACGCAGACAGAACCCTATAATTTCAAGGTGACAATGTCTTTCTTCAAAAAACAAACAGTTAAACTAAATTCATGTATACTGATTGATGCTGATAGTGGCACCTGGTGGCTGAGATTGGTACCACATGCTAATACCTGGCCCCTTTCTCGAGAGGGGTCTAAATGCAGACTCTGTGCAGTGCATTTGAGCTGCATCCAATGCTTTTTAATGCGCTCACCTAACCCCACCCCTAACCCTCACAGTGACGTCACTAGCTCTATTGAATGCATTGTGTCTGACATTGCATTAGATATGCAGTCTCACCTCGCATTATTAAGGCTGCACCCAGATACTATTGGAGAATATATAGAGTTTTAAATAGAAACAAAATGTTTTGAAGAGATCTCTTTATTTCCAATATCATTTCCATTCAGAAAATCGTTCATTTCATCGTAAACCAAAACCCTTTTTTTTTTCATTGAAGGTCATGTTAGACACAGTGCATGTTGGACTCCGGCAGTCCAACAATTCTGTTGATAATTTTTATGAACAGAATTTCAAAGCACAGCCTTGGGCTGGAGGGGTCCAGTTCGGAGACCACAGGATTTCATCTCTGTTATTCGCAGACGATGTTGTTCTGTTGGCTTTATCGAACATGAACCTTCAGCATGGACTGGGGCGGTTTGTTGCTGAGTGTGATGTGGCTGGGATGAGAATCAGCACCTCCAAGTTCGCAACCATAGTGCTCCACTGGAAATAGGTGGTTTGCCATCTCCAGGTTTGAGGAAAGTCCTTGCCCCAGGTGGAGGAGTTCAAGTTTGTTTTGTTCACGAGTGAGGGTTTTGTTCTCATGCAACGTGAGATTGACAGGCGGATTGGTGCAGCGGCGGTAGTAAAACGGTCAATGTACCGGTCCGTTGTGGTAAAGAAGGAGCTGAGCCTAAAGGCAATGCTCTCGATTTACCGGTCAATCTATGTTCCTATTCTCCCCTATGGTCATGACCAAAAGGACAAGATCTCAGCCGAAATGAGTTTCCTTCGCAGGGTGGCAGGGCGCACCCTCATGGATTGGGTGAGAAGCTCTGTCACCCGGGAGGAGCTCGCAGGAGAGCCGCTGCTCCTCCACATCGAGAGAAGTCAACTGAGGTGGCTCTGGCATCTGTTTCAGATACCTCCTAGATGCCTACCTAGGGAGGTGTTCCAGACATGTCCCACCGGGAGGAGGCCTCAGGGAAGACCCAGGACAAGCTGGAGGGACTATGTCTCTAACAAATTAAGCTGGAGGAAGTGTCTGGGGAGAGAGACGTCACTTTTCTCCTAAGACTGCTGCCCTCGCATTTATTTGCTTTAATCTTCTGTAAAGTAATTTGGGGTCTTGAATTCAACACTGTTTTTGATGGAGATTAGGGCAGATGTCCCCCTAAACCTATTAGTAGTGCAAATCAATTAAATAATGTATGTTCAACTCAACGGTTTTGACATTTTATCCATAATAATCCATAATAATATCCATATTCAATTCAATTCATCTTTATTTGTTTAGCGCTTATACAATGTAGATTGTGTCAAAGCAGCTTCACATGGAAGTTTATAGTGAATTGAAACAGTGTCAGTTCAGTTTTCAGTGTTTAAGTTCAGTTTAGTTTAGCTCAGTTCAGTGTGGTTTAATAATCACTACTGAGAGTCCAAACACTGAAGAGCAAATCCATCGATGCGCAGCTCTACAGATCCCGAACCATGCAAGCCAGTGGCGACAGCGGCGAGGAAAAAACTTCACCAATTGGCAAAAGTGAAGAATTTAAAAAACCGAGAGAAACCAGGCTCAGTTGGGCACGACCATTTCTCCTATGGCCAAACGTCTTGTACAGAGCTGCAGTCTAGGCGCAGTAGCTGGACCTCAGCGAAGACATGTCTGTCCTTGGAGCATCACAGGAATCAGTCTCATGCTCGCCACCATGACCACCACAGCAGCAGCTCAGGATACGGCCTGGTCCAGAAACCTTGGGATCGTCTCGTCGCTGGTCTTGGATCGCATCAGTGGCACTGCATAGTCTGAGGGTCTCGAGATGAGTACCCCCAGGTGGAAATACAGAATAAAGAGAATAATTAGCATAGCTGCTGTTCATAGTGTATATAAACAAGAAGCAAAATCGTGTGTGGGGCACATCATGCGTCATATCTCTATGTAATGCACTGAGTGTATGCTTTGCTAAAAAGATAGGTCTTTAATCTAGTTTTGAAGAGTGAGAGTGTGTCTGAGCCTCGGACATTATCAGGAAGGCTATTTCAGAGTTTAGGGGCCATAAATGAGAAGGCTCGACCTCCTTTACTCGATTTTGCTATTCTAGATACTACAAGAAGCCCTGAGTTTTGAGATCTTAAAGAGCGGGTTGGATTGTAGCGAGACAAGAGGTTGTTTAGATAAACAGGAGCTAGACTATTTAAGGCTTTATAGGTAAGAAGCAATATTTTAAATTCAATACGAAACTTAACAGGCAGCCAGTGTAAGGAGGATAAAATTGGGGTGATTTGATCATATTTTCTAGACCTGGTAAGAACTCTGGCAGCTGCATTTTGTACTAGCTGAAGTTTGTTAATAGAGGATGCTGGGCAACCAGCAAACAGAGCATTACAGTAATCCAGCCTAGAAGTCATAAAAGCATGAACTAGCTTTTCTGCATCTGAGATGGATAGCATACTTCGCAATTTAGCAATATTTCTTAGATGAAAGAAGGCAGATTTCCAGAATCCAGTTGAGTTTGGGTGTGTCTGCATACGCTGTTCGCGGACACGCTTCATAGAGGGGGAACTGGTATTCCAGAATCAACTGCTACACCGGCACAAATGTATCATTGATTATTAGGCCACACTCTTCTAACGTGTCTAAGTTTCACTAAGAAACAGTACTATAGTCTTATTCATGCATGACGCAGACTTAATGTTTGCGCCTCCGATTGATGAACTCATGGCTAATAAATAATCCTCTACCGAAACGGAGGCATCAGGCATACACTTGCAGCCATGCTTAACAGTCATCCCCAAAAACTCTAAATTCTTCTCCATGTTTGAGAGCACGCCGACTAAAAGTCAGCTAACACTTTGCACACTTTTGTTCACAATGTTTTAACTAACTTAATCAACTCCACAGTTCTCGCACGCACACACACACACGCACGCACGCGCGCGCACACACACACACACACACACTCTGAGTGAGTGAGTGAGTGAATTTGAATGGCTGTTAATCAAACATAACAAAAACAAATTTGCAATATTTACAAAAATGAAATTATAATTGTAGGGCAGTGTTTTGTTTTGTCCACAAGATGTTGCTATGACACTGTTGTATCAAGGTATTTTGAAGCTTCTTGTGTTGTTTGAGCCTCTTGGCATACCGTAGTGTTGAAAAAAGCGTATTATCAACACTGATAGGTGCCCTTCTGTCAAATAAATGGTCAGTCACGATCACGAACCTCTCTTTTCCTGCATCTCCTGTTTACCACTCTACAAACACATTCAACACAATGCAGAGTAGCAGCGGTGGTGCTAGAGGCCAGCAAGCACGCAGAGAGCGAGTGGGTTACATCATTGCTGCCGTGACCGGGATGGGAGTGAGGTTTAGGGGGGTGAGTGTAACGGAGGCCAGCTAGTAAGTGCTGTGCAGGTAAACCTCACTTCTCTGACCTCTAAAGGTGCTCTAGCAACAGACACTAGAGGCCGTGGTCTTTAGCCTCCTTGTTAGAGCAACCGACTCCCATGCGGAAGGTCGCCAGTTCGATACCAGCTCGGAGAGGTTTGGGTGGCGTAGGACCGGCGGGGTTACATAATCAAATATAACAGAATTCTAAGAATTGTGTAAAAAGCAGTTCTCCTTTCAAACACAGCACAATGCTACTTTGTTTGTAGAGAGAGACCATACTTTACCATCAACGATCATCAGCAGTATTGACATCAAAACAGTCATCAAAAAAATCGGTGGATGCAACAGAAATGGGTCAAAGTGATCATATCTTTTACCGATCAATGATAATTCTAATAGAAATACTAATCAGCGGAGGTTTTAGCTTTCACTTTTAAAGCTTGTGTCCAGTGTCCAGAGTATGTGTGGAGCTAAAGGATGAATACTTGCTTAGGCAAATTCTGTAATGACCTTTTTTTTAAACCGATGACACTTCTACCTCTATCCAATAGAAGGTGATGTTGTCTTGGAACAGAGCTGTGTGTTAGAAAGGTTTTTGGTGATTAGTGCTACAAAAAGAAAATTCAGGACGCTCAGTGAAAACTAATTCAAAGGCTGTTAAAAAGGTTTCTTCCCCTCTTAGCTCTTGGCTGATGAAGGACACAGTGTTTTGTTTTTATTTTAATCTACATTTTGAGAAATATAAGGACTTTCTCTTGACAGTTTATGGTATGTGGACGGTCTCTTGGTTAATGTTAAATTGTTGTTAGCACATATATAAGAACTTTGAATATCAGTGATGTCCATTTCACTTGTTAGTTTTGTACAAAAGAGCATACAATTTGATGTTGCTACTAGCTTCTCATATTTCGCACTACAAATAGGACATTTACAGCCATGAAGGTCTTTATCAATCAAGCCTTTATTTGTCACATATACCTCCATGTATACACATACACTGACATATAGTGAAATTGGACCCCCCCGACCATACACAAACATCACATTTCAGGGAGAGACGGGAGGTAGCATTTAGAAAAAAAGGAAGCAAGATACATAAGGAAGCAAGATACATAAGAAAAAAAACTTCCTCTCACCCTGCTCTTAAATTAGGGCAGAGTGTGACCAGGGAATTAAAAAAGCCTTGGCAATCAAGCACATAAACACATAGACAAAACATCGCAACAGGGAATTGGAACAGGGGATGTGGATATAGTCCGGTAAGGGCAGGCGGCCATCCGTCCTGCAGCTGCGAGAAGCGCTGGTCACAGACCCGCCTACCCCCTCCAGTGGGTGAAAGCACACGAAGGCGTTGGATAAGGGCTCGGTAATGAAAGTCTTATCTGTAGCTGTGTATGTGTGTGTGTGTGTAAGCCTGTAGAGTCCAATTGGTGTCCTTGACAGGGAGCAGGAATTTCAGAGCCTTTATTTAGGTCATGTTATGTTTTAGATTTTATCTCTCAAGATTAAAATTAATTTATTGTTAACACTGGTTATTGTGCAGTCTAAAAGGACATTGTTGTAATTCATAAAATTAAAATAATATCATTTAGACTTACTACAATACAGGTTTGTAACTTAAGCCTGTGCACTAAATGACACTGTAAATGTGTATTTATCAGTTTATTGGCTTGTTACACTTTAAAGGCAATGAAAATAACATATCATTTGCCATATAAATGAGAAATTACTGACGCCATTTCAGACTTCTTTTTATCTGAACTGTCTGCGCCCTAACAGTAATAATAAAATTATAATATTAAGAAGAAAATATTGATTTGTTAAATTATTATTAGATGTGTCACTCCACTGTGACAAACCACAATACGCAGCAGATAATTCCTTCACAAACTCTAGGTGGCCGCACTCTTTAAAAAAATGAAAACGCCTATTTAAAATGATGAACAGCCAATTGAGACAAACTGAAGCTTTAATAAAAAACCAAACAATCATTTCCACATTAATTAAACAAACAGTGCTACACATACATTTGTTTCATCACACTCCTTTAGTTCTGTACATTTTCACCTTAATATATAAAAATAGGCTAATATAGAACAAAGATGCTGTTACAGCATTAATTGAAATTCACTGTTAGTAGTAGTTTTCACATGAAAAATGCATGCTTTTACAAGAAAAGCATTTTTTTTTTACAATAAAGCACCATGCAATAAAAAGTCAAAATACATTGATTATATACAGACTATAAGACTATAATGATTATGCCCATACATTATTAACATACACAACCTGAAGTTTTGACCAAAATAAAAGGTTATAAATTCATTCATTTCATTAACATCTTTCCACAGTCATTATTATGGAGGTGAGACAATACATCTGGACTGAACAATTCAGAGACTTTCTATAATCATTTACATTAGAGCGAATACAGCTGGTTTATTTCACCTGTGTTCTACAGGGAATGTTGTGACTCCTGTAGATGATTTTCTGGATTAAATGCTATTTCAGAATACTAGACGAACACTCTGTACACCTGCTTTCTGCAATAATATCCAGCTGCAGACCCGCAGCACACACGTTTCAGGCACACACAGTCTAGCACACACGATCTAGGCAGGAAAGACCATATATGGTTATCCAATGGAGTTTATAGCAAACGCTGTCCCGAGAACGGTAATATGATTTGTACAAAGAATGACATATGTATAATTAATCTAATAAACCATAACATGCTTGACTAGGTTATAATGAGATATTAGTTTGCTTTGTAACAAATACTTAAAATACAGAGAACACTTCCAGGCCAGAAATGAGAGCAAACCTATTAATAAAATATATCACTGTTTTATTGCATTAGATGCAATAAGAGCTCTACCAAGTATGATCATACTATTTATATGTATTTATTACAATACATGAAATACTTAAGATAGACATAGTTTTTTTTACTTGATATTCATTTTGCAGTTACGATGTACATTTTAATTCATGTTTGCTTTGTGACAGATACATACAGACACACAAGAGTGGATGTTTAATTTCAAAATGTTTTTTTATTTAAAGATTAAAGTAAACATGGCTCATATACTAGTCAAATAAATGCAACCCTTTACATTATGATTGCATCAGTTAACGTTAGTTATTGTAATAGTTAACATGAATTATGATGTCATGATAATGAACAACACATCTGTTAAGCATTACTTGATATTTGTTTATGTTAACTAAATATATATGAATTGTCTTAGTAATGCATTAGTTATGTTAACATTAACATTTAACAATGATTTCGTTCAGCATTACATAACTTTTGTTAGCATAATTTCTCAACATTACATAACTTCAGTTAACTTGCACATATTCCAATGCATCCTTTTACATTAACAGCTAAATTAATGTTTACTTACACATACACTAATGCAGTTGTTAATGGATTAGATAAGACCACTTAATGAAACGCAAATAATGTAAACTTAGAAATATAGTGTTGTGTTGGATAATGCATTAATTCACAAGAACAAATAATGAACAATGACTCACTACACCAGCACTACACAATAAACAGAGATTAATAAACATGGTTTCAGGGTGTTAAAAGTAGAAACCGCAGCTTCAACTTGTATGTTATTCATTTTAGTATACTCTACTAACATGATTAATTATGGGAATCTTATTGTAAAGTGTATACTATTCCTACATTATCTAATTTGTTACTTATATTTAAAGACTCTTTATTAACATGACATACCACTAATACAAAATTACTGATGTGTTA
>CAIGQZ010013813.1:1441076-1474739 GCA_903798205.1 Danio tinwini
TTTGAGTGTACTACCTTGAGCTTAATTGTTTATGTTTATGTTTACACTTAAATTTGTAAAAACGAGAGAGTTAACTTAATTCCTTCATGTTGGAAGGAGTGTACAATGCCATGTCCTTAAGAACCACAAAAACTACTAAAATCATTGTGAATCAGTAACATACTCATCTTCCAAGACTTCATTCATTTAAACATGAGATATAATGTAAATAATCATCTTAAAATTAGGTGCAATTGGTACTCACAGGGTTTAAATACCAGAAAAATCATCAGAAAGAAAGTGAAGATAAATTCAGAGGAAAAGACGACGACTCTCAGATCTCCGACTGCACCTTTACCATTAACTGAAGAGGAAAATGAACAACAGTATTTTATATACAACAGACACTTGTTTCTCAATACAAAAACCAATAAGTGGACAAACAGGGGAATGGGTGTAAATCAAACTGAGAACTTAGAAAACTAACACGGAATTAAACATATTGGAGACAAGATCATGTTCACTCACCTGTTTTTAGTATAAGTTCAGTCATCAGAGTAAGAGAGTTTAGTAAAACGACAACAACTGATCCAAACACATACACAGGAACAGCGGGATGAAGATCTAGAAGAACAAAAGTAAGGGTAAACAAAGTCCAAATCAGAAAGGTGTAGAAGAAAAATACATTTTCACTTAACATTTATTGATTTAGCAGATGCTTTTTTTTCCCACAGCAATTTTTTACTGTTTTACAAGTAAGGATAAAAGATGTACTTCAAATCATCACATATATAAATGATATGACAAAATTAGTGGCGGTTTAGTAATTTTACAGTGTTAGCTTGTAAAATTAATAATGTCTTTCTTTTTTTTGCTGTATATTGTAATATACAGTTTTATGCAAAAGTTTGGGCACCCTTCTGTGGCTGCATAGTTACGTGCTCTTTCTTTATAAGAGAAAATCACAGTGAACTGCCTTTTAGTTTCTAGAAAAAGCTAGATAATGTCATGTTTTTCACTGAAAAATAGATTATGTGGGGCGGTGTGGCGGCGCAGTGGGTAGCACAGTCGCCTCACAACAAGAAGGTCGCTGGTTCGAGCCTCGGCTGTGTCAGTTGCCATTTCTGTGTGGAGTGTGCATGTTCTGCTCATGTTGGCGTGGGTTTCCTCCGGGTGCTCAGGTTTTCCCACAGTCCAAAAATATAGGTGAATTGCGTAAGCTATATTGTCTGTAGTGTATGTGTGTAAATGAGAGTTTAAGGGTGTTTGCCAGTGATGAGTTGCAGCTGGAAGGGTATCCGCTGTGTAAAACATATGCTGGATAAGTTGGCAGTTTATTCCGCTGTGGTGACCCTAGATTAATAAAGGGACTAAGCCAAAAAGAAAATGAATGAATGAAATAGGTTATGCAAAAGTTTGGGCTCTTTTGTGTAAATTTCAAAACCTGTAGTAACTTAATGCTGATTAGAGCACAAAAATGATTTGAGTGAACCTTAACAATCCTAACGCAGGTGGAACCAGTCATGAAAAAGGATATTTAAGATAGCTGATTGTTAGTTGTGCTTCTCCTCATTGTGAAGTAGCAACATGGGAACCTCAAAAAAACTTCCCAATGACTTAAAAACTAGGATAATTCACCAACATGAATTAGGAGAAGGATGTAAAAAGCTATCACAAATGTTTAAAGTCTCTATCTCCACAGTAAGAAATATAGTAAGAAAATGGAAGGCCACTGGAACAGTTCTTGTGAAGGACAAATATGCTAGACCAAAAAAAATAACTTAAAGGCAAAGGCGAAGAATGGTTAGAATGGTAACAGACAAACCACAGACCATCTCCAAAGAGTTCCAGGAACATCTTGCTGCTCATAAAATCATTGCACATCGTTCCACAGTTCAGCGCACTCTTCACAAAGAACAGCTTAAAGTAAGGGTAATGCAGAAAAAGCCTTGTTGTTTGAGGTATACAATTATGAAAATAATCAGGGGTGCCCAAACATTTGCATAAAACTGTACCTGTGCATACACTTGCCAATTCGTATATTTTTTTTCTCTATTTACTAATTTTTTATAATTACTTTATTATCTGTTTATGTCCTGTTACTGTCATGTTGCACTGTGGAAACTTCTGTCACAAAAGCAAACTCCTCATATGTGTAAACATACCTGGCAATGAAGCTCTTTCTGATTCAGATTTTTCAAATGAACTACTTGATTGACAATATTTGTACACAAACACAATTATAATATATACATTTTCCCACAACAAATGCATGTGATCATAAGCATGCAGGAGCAGAGCTCCAGAGTTTTAAAGGGATAGTGCACTCAAAAATCAAAAATCTCTTATCATTTATGCTTCCTTGATTTTTCCAAACCTTTCCTTCTTCTGTTGAACGCAAAAGAAGATATTTTGGAAAATGTTGGCAACCATTGACTTCCATAGTATTTGTTTTTGCTACAATGGAAGTGAATGTTTATAGGTTTTCAACTTTCTTCAAAATATCTTCTTTTGTGTGCAACAGAACAAAGAAATTCATAAATGTTTGGAACCATTTGAGGGAGAGTAAATAGTGAGTAAATAAAAATGTTTGGGAGAACGATCCCTTTAAAAAGAGACTAAATAAACTTGTTCCAGAGGAGAGAAACTAAAAGTTTTGACAAAGAAAAGAAAGTGCTGAGCAGAAAACAGCAGAGTGGGAAGATAAAAGCAGAAGAATAATACTGTACCACATTGAAATGAGATTGTGAAGTCCCTCGTGGCCCAGATTAACTGAAAATATATAATCATACAGGCCCATCCAGCACAATCTGAACACACACAGATACAACATCACTCAACTTTTATAGATACTGTACACATTTACTTTAGTAACTTTTCACATGGATGTAATACAGTGCTCAGCATACAATACACCCCCATTGTCACGGTTGTGGATCTATCTGTTTTTCTTGCATGTGTGTGTGGGAAGTGGGTGTGTTTGTTTGGGTTTATCTTCACTGCGTGGTGTGTGTGTTTACATTCATCAGCTGGGTTGTCACGTGTCTTGTTACCACTCATATCTCTCAGCAGTTTTCTATCAGCCACAGCTGTTGCACATTACCGCGCGCCTTTATGTGTTCAGTGTTTGCAGATAGCGTTTGTCACTCCATTCTTTGTATATTCCTGTGTCTGCTTCCTGTTAGGCGCTCTCGCTCAATCTGTTGATGGTGTTTCACCATAAATCTGTTATATTTGGACCTTATGCACGTCTCCTTTTCATTGATGTTGTTGCAACTGCCTGCACTGATGTCAACTATATCAGTGAGAGACTTCATCCCGAATCCGCTACTCTGATGAACTTTACCGCTGGTAAGCGTGTCGATTTCCTTGAGAGTTGCTCCATAGCGCTAACCTTCCCCTATCCCTCGATATCTGGTAAGATATCAGTGAGAGACTTCACTTCGGATCTGTTTCTCGGATGAACTATTACCGCTGTTTAGCGTGTTGCATTCCTGGTGTGAGCACCCTTGCTCTGGTGAGATCAATACCAGTTGTGACTCTTGTTAGTCCTTTTAATAAATCATCTTGCATTCACTTGCATTTGGGTCTCCTGTGTATATCATTGTGACACCCATTTTGAAACTATTTTTATCCATTTCTCAGTAAATATAGGCAATGTATTTTGGTACATTTAAACAAAACAGATTTATTAAACAGACATATTTATTAAAATAATATTTTAGTCACCAAACCCATTTAGAAATTGAAAGGTAATACAATTTAATTCGGGCAACATATTGAAAAAAGATAACACAAAATTTCAACTAAATTTATTATTTTTTTTTGCTTCTCTTGATTTTTCCTCTTTTTTTTAAATGTATATTTATAATTTTTTTTATAACATAAATTCTAAATAAATTCAGGCATCACAGTGGTGCAGTGGGTAGCATGATCACCTCATAGCAAGAAGGTCGCTAGTTCGAGACCCGGCTGGCTCAGTTGGCATTTCTTGTGGAGTTTGCATGTTCTTCCCATGTTCGCGTGGTTTTCACCACAAGTCCAAATACATGCAAATTAAATTAATTGAAAAAGCTAAATTGGCCTTCAAGAGTTCACACTTAGATATTGCTTAATACTATTAGCAGGTTTGGCATGCTGTCCCGGGAGAGAACCCTGAGCTCGGAGATAATTGAGCCCAGGGCTCCCGCCTGGTCGATTGATCATGTAAGGAGACTACGAGATCAGGTAGTTCTCGAGATCTCCCCGTGATAAAGGAAGAAAGGCGGAAAAGGGGTGGATAGGGGGTTTCTTCGGAATATGAAGATAAGGGAGTCATTTTTTACTAAGCTACTTATAGTGAGTTTGGATTCATCTGATTGGCTAACTAATGATTGTAGATGAGAGACCAGCTGCAGTCAATCATATCATGTGCTCCTCTCGAAATTAGTTTGTGAAACTTCACATAGTGTGTGTGTGTGTGTGTGTGTGTGTGAATGCGGGAGTGTATGGGTGTTTCTCAGTATTGGGTAGCGGCATCCACTGCATAAAAACATATGCTGGATAAGTTGGCGGTTTATTCCGCTGTGGCAAGCCCTGATTATTAAAGGAACTAAGCCAAAAGGAAAATTAATGAATCAGAGAATATAAATGTGGGTGTACAGTTTTTGGACCGTTATTCTAAGTTATTTTGATAGATTAGCTCTAGATTTGGCTTCAGATAGATTTGTGAGGGGTGTACTCCTACAGTATACTGAGCACTGTATATGTTATGAGATGTTTCATTGACTCATTTAATAAAAGTGCGTCATCATACCTTTTTCATTTTCCAGTGCTATTATGTAGAAGTGGACCATAATGACATTAATAAATAATGTGAGAATAAACCACACTGATCTCCTGACCAAGGGTAAACCTGAAAAACAAGCTTAATATCAACAGCAGTTTTCCATATTATGTGATTCACATTTTTATTTTTTCCCATTTATTGATGCTTTTGAATTTCATTACGGGATCTTGATCTTTCTTCCAAAAACTTTTAACCTTAAGAAGTTAAAAAAAGGGACATTTGTTAATATTGCAAAAGATTAAAGTGATGTATTGTCCGGGTTGGTGTTGTATGTTCTAATAGAAAACCTTGTAATAAACTGCAACATTTTCTGTTATTTTATAGACTTATTTCGCTATATGAGATTTCTTATATTATTTCAGACTACTAAAATGTCAATAAACGTCACTTTGTTAAACTGAGTTTAATTTTAACATCAAAACCTGATAAAGCAGAGATCAACATCCCATAATGCAATTCAGACGCATAAATAAACAGAAAACATTTGTGAATCACAAAATATGGAAACTGTTAATTAGCAGACTTTTTTTCTTTCCTCTTCGCAGTGTAGTGCATATCTGGATTTAAAATCTAATGTAAAATAAAAATAAAAATCACCAGTGTTGGGGAGGTTACTTTAGAAATGTAATAGATTACAGAATACAAATGACTCTATTTAAGATGTAATAAGTAGTGTACCTTTTTAATTACTTTATAAAAGTAAAGTAACTGATCACTCTAGTAATCTGATTACTTTTTGATTACTTTTGATGTATATTTTCATCTAAACCATTTTCAAGCTTTTATACGAAGCAGGTGTGACCTTACAGTGGCTCTGTTTACTGTTATAATTTCAACATCTTTCATCGCTTGAATTAAAATTATATTAATTTCATTTTAAAGTACAGCCACTACAAAACCAGACCTATAAAAAATACAATTGTTTACTGTTGATACAAAATCTTAATGTTAGTTAGTTGTGCAGGGGCATTTTTGTAGCATTTGCAAGTAAAAAAAATACATCTAAGCTATTTTTGCAATTTTTATTTTTAAATCAAAGCAACTTAAATCCAAGTCAATCATATCTTAGTGAGCAATAAAACTGTCAATGAAAAATCAGGCATAATTATTCAGTTCAATTATTTACTGTAAATAATATGCTGTATCAAACAGAAACACATTATACACATTTAAAATACTATAGTCATTTATAGCAAAGGGAAATATTTAGGAATGAGCATTATATTGTGTGTGTATATATATATATATAGACCTCCTCTCCTTCAGTCATCTTTCCATCAAGCAAATTTCTCGTGTTAGCCTTGGTTGGCGATGAAGGGACTTACTGAATTAAAACCAGTTTGAATCAGGTTTGGAATTTTGAGCGCAAATTGCTTCATTCGCTCCAGGGCTTATACCATAACATAACAGTGCGCCAATTCATTTGACTCTCATCCCCCAATACCTTGGCTGTAGATGGACAGAGATGCTTGCAGCGATTTCGTAAATATTTAACCATCTAGACAATTGGGCTTTTAGGATCTCTTCATCACGAGACTTTTGATCAACCGATCTTGTGATTTTGTGGCCATGTGTTCACCCTCGAGACATCCTACATCCTGCCAGATGGACAAATTCCATAAGAGATGAGACAAAGAGATCTCTGGCAATTAATGAAAGATTTAAGAAAGACAATCTCTTAAATGTTAGAACCCAGGAAAAATGTGATATTCTGAATAATAGCCATAGGTTTACTTATGTGCTGTGTTTGTTCCAACCAACTAGGTTAATAATGTGTTGTTTAGCCTTATAGCAGGTTAAAATGGTCTGTATGTGTCTGAAATGTTTGATGCTTGGTATTAAACCAAACCCCTTTTTATTTGCAATACATTGGTGTAAATAAGAACTTAGTAGTACAAACAGTATTCGTCTTGTAACATTTGATGTCAGATAGTAACAATCTTACAAGAGATTTTTACCACGTGCAATCTCTTGGAGTCTGTAAATAAGTGACCGTGGCTACGCTGGTACGGGGTGTGGCCCCGCCCTTCATGGCTACTGCTCATTGGGTGACAGTGTTAGAGGGACGGATCAGATCAGGTCCCTTAAAAACCCACTGCAGCCTAAACACATTGCTTTTTGCATCAAGCTGGCTCGCGCCTGCTTTTGCTCTCTGCCCCCTCTCGCCTGCCCGTGATTGGGTCACCGCCATGCAAACCTCTTAAGTTTCGGACCGCGAAACTCACCACGAACTCAGCAGCGTCCATTACCCCAGCAACTCAGAACAGCCACCGCTCACGGGTAGGAATCCCAACGACGTCACTCAAAGCCACCCTATCAGGAGCGCCACGTGTTTCCTCAGGCCAGCCCGGAGAGGCAAACTCCAGTCAAGAAGACTTCAACAAACTCGCAAGTAACACGAGCAAATTGTCTCTTACTGGTTTGGTGCCTATGATCTTAAGCAGTTAAAGATAAGTCAAATCTCTGCTTTTGTGGTTTCTCTGGTTATTCTAAGATTTAGTACGAAAGACTAGAATTAATTTGGGACGGTTGTTAACTCACTTTGCATCCTCTGAACTGCCTGTGTGTGTATGTGTGTGTGCATTTGTTTGTTGTTTGCTTATTACGTAGTTAGCCTCATGTATTGTAGTGTAGCTCAATAAATCTTTGTTCTCCTTTTGTAAGAACTATGTTCTTGTTTTATGTGCTTCTAAGTCATTGCCTCAAGCTGTAGATCTGTTACCTTGCTAAAAGTTAACTCGATCCTGTCTTATGTTATTATCGTTGGCCACAAAAATAATATAAACTAGGTTGGTAAAATGCGATGTCTCTATTTGTGGGACAAATTTCAGATAAAGTGTGAATCTTTTGATCTGATTCAATCCGACTCAATTAAGTCGAATCAATGATTTGAATCTTCAAGATTCGAGTCATTGATATGAGCTAATAAAATCCCTAATCGATCTTATAACGTAGGTTGATTTCTTACAGCGACATCACCGACTAGAGCGAGAGGTGACAGTAATACACCAAAAAGTTTGTTGTCGACCACCGAAAAACAGGTAGAAGCAGAAATCGTCATTCTCGTCGTATGGCTTTATTTTCATCGGCTAGACACGGGCCTCACAGCTCCATGAATGTCAGTGCCGTCACTTACTGATCCGCGATCGGTAAATGTGGCTTGTGTGGATGCTACTGCGGTACTTCACTAATAAAATAGCTTCACTACTGAAAAGCTATTTGATTTAGAAAGTAGCGATGCTACCGCCACGCTACTGAGAAATGTAGTCATAGCAGAATAGCACCGCTTTAATAAATGGCCTTAGCAGAAGGCATCGTGCATATCAAAAACAGGCAAAGCAACAGATTACTATTATTCAACATATCCTGATTTGTAAAGAATATTTTTAGATGTAACCCCATTTGTAATCTTTAACATTTTCATAAGTAACTAATTTAGTTACACTTTTTTTTTTCTCAGTAACTGTAACGAATTACAATTACATTTATTTTGTCATTAAATTACGTGACGCCGTTACATGTGATTAGTTACTCCCCAACACTGATAATCACTGTAAACTTCCACAAAGCTGATCTTAGATAATCATGTGAAATCCCTGAAGAACACTTCAACACCTGCATTCAAATTATTCATAACAGAAAGAAACATGAGCAATATTAATATTAATTAATGATTATTTGTGTGCTAATAAATCAAACACTTACAGCCCATCTGTTCTCCACATGTAAAATCCCAGTTGTATTTTTGCACTGTGAGAAAAACTGGTAAAACTACAACAACGAAAGCTGAAAATAAAAGAGATTATACAGTATTAACACAGAATCAGAGCTTTCTTGACAAACACAATTACAGGTTCATCTACAAACAATTGGGCGGTTTTGAATCCGATTGTGCAGGTAAAAAATGGAGAGGGGGAAACTATCGAAGTTGTTGGGTGGGTGTTTTTGCATTTCTGCGGGTTTTGGATTGTTTTTGGGCTGGAATCAGTCAGCTACATCTGGCAACACTGTCTACAAATGAATGTCATTTTTAAAAATATACACAAACACACACATGCACACAGACCAAACAGGGGCAGGGGAGAGATGTGCCAGTCACTGAATCCAGCATAGGGGTTCTCAAATGTCTGCCACATTCTGACTTTTTATTAGGCACTGTTTTGTTTGTTGAAAAAATTAGTAAAAATGACAAAAAAATACTAATACTTATATTAATACTACCGGGTGCAGTGAAGCTGCCGTTGTAGCTAGTGTATTCCGGGAAATGGTTTCGAGTGTGGTCCTAAAAAATCTTCGTTTGAAGGGGTATCTACCATTCCTGTCAACCCTCCCGTTTTTCCCAGGATTCTGCCGTATTTTACAGTTCTAAAGGTATATTCCAGTATTTCTCCCGTATTTTCAGTCTTTCTCTGAAGGGTGGTAAATAAACATTAAAGAGCAGAGCCTCCCTATATGCAACTCATACTGCCGAACCACCAGGGGCTGCCGCTTGCTCTTAAATGTGAGTCTGTTCTGTGCTTTCGCTTTGTTTAGGCATGAAAACACTTTGAAATAAATATAAAAACGGCGGGATTTCCTTTCCTTTTATTACAGATGCCGTACCCCTTCATATGCAATCCTCAAAACAGTCATATAGCGGTGCGTGACTATCAGCTGACGCGCTCCATAGTGATAAATAGAGGCTGTTTCCTAATCGGATTCTGTACACTTAATTTGAAGCGAAGGCTGGGTTCTGTGTGCGTGTTTAAACAGACATAAACACATAATTAATAATAATAACATCTAAAGATGTCTTGGTGGGGTTTTTTCAAACACACCTAATTTTGTCCTAAATGAGCATAAAAAGTTAGGAAAGCAATCGAATGCTTTCTTTATAACGTTAGATGTGTGCATTTTTAAAGTGACACCTGTTATTTAATGTAATCAAACGAAAAAATCTAAATAAATAAGAGATTTATTCGCCTCTCTTTAATCAGAATGAGTAAGTTATACAGTGAAGAAACAGCTAATGAGATTTGAGAGCTTGATTTTATTTCATTATAACAGCTATTAATTTTAATTAGCTGAACTGTTTGCTGATGTTTTTGCTGCTAATGTATACTATTTATTTTTTCTTTTGTAAATAATAATAAAACTTATTACTGACCATTTACCTGTTTATTTATAATGAAACCGCTCAAAATCAACATATTTAATAATTTGGAGATTTTTAAAAGGGGGGTCGGGGTAATCCCTTTTTATGGTGGGCATATCCCTTATTTTCACATCACAATGTTGACAGGTATGGTATCTACCCCTTACCCTTACAAGTTCAAACTGCATGATTTTAGCTCTGATTTTGACTCGCCGACAGAGTTTGAGAAATCACCAACAAATGCCTGAAATCACAGGCAAATCGTTGCTCGTCCACGCAAGTGACAATCACACAGTTTGAACTATCAAAGACGTGATCTGAAAGAATCGCAGATGAGTCGCAGATGCCTGTGAGATATTTGACGTGCTAAATATCTGTAGCTGTCGGTGATTCAAATCATGCTGTGTGAATTGTGTTCTGATTGAGAATAACATTGGTGATCACCTACAGCCAATGAGAGGGCAGCATCCACTAGTATGGGTACCTGCAGGCCAGCGGGAGGTTGGGGGAGAAGTTAAAAGCGCTCATTTTCAGTTTAATTGGACCCAAGAAATGGAGGAAAAACTAGCAGAAATTTGGCAGTAGCACCCGTGTCTGTTTGACGTGTCATCCGAGCAAAACCACAACCGGCTCAAAAGTTAAGCAGAAATTAGTAATTCCCTTCAAACCCAGGTGAGCAAATAGACCAATTACCATGTTTGTAAACATTCAGGATGCGTGCGCGGGGAGGTGGCAGAAAAAAACCGGGAGCGCTAGCATTTACAGCGAGGGAATGACATCCAATGCAGTTTGTTGTTGTCTTAGAAATAAGATATATTGATTACATATTATATATATTATTTACATAATGCTTTCAGCGTATTATAACAGCTTGTCACCCAGTGATAAGCACAGTTATTCGGCAAAATTAACGTTTAAGTGAGCAGCGTTCGTCTGACAGGTCCATTTGTGATAGCACTCTCCCAATGGATATTGGATAAGACGAAATGACCAAGCATCCAGCCCCAAATATACAATCTCATTGAAGCTCAAGGGATTTTACGAGAGAAGTTAAAGGCCTACAAGTGTTTGGATGCCAACAATTGTGTTCTGTGTGGTCATGTGCAATAAACAAGCGGGTAAAGTTGGTTTTATAATCGCACATTCAGACTTTCTCCTTAATAATTTAATTTCATAAACGTATTATTTGCAAATTCTAAATAGCGAAATCATATTAGCAGCCAATGACTATCAAAGTACAGCATTGTTCACAGTCAAATAAACAGTGTTAATGTTGTTTTCACGTCACACTTGCAGGTTATTTCAGAGCGAATACTCAAAGTGCCGTGGTAAACAATATAGGGAGTGTGTCACAAGTTGTCACTGAATGAATGTGTGAATATAAAACTAACTTTAATAACTTACACGTTCACGTTTCATTCTTAGCATTCAGTGTCCGCAGTTTAATTAACCATATGTAACTGTTTTGCCGAAATCATTGCTGCAATCAAAAATGAGTAATGTGTATGATTCAGTATAGCCGGAACTTACCTAATGCAGAGTCCAACATTTCTAATTAGGTCGTCACTTCATTTAGCTCCCTTTTAGTCAAAGACGTCTGCAGTTGGCATGAAAGCAGTGTGATGTATGGTAAATGTTAAGTTTTCTATTTTTGGACTCGAATTTGGCATCCTACCGCAAAACACGACATGTTCACTATTGCAGCCGGTCATTTTTTGCAACCGGGGACCCGTGTGACGTCATGTGTGACATAGATTGGTAATTGGTCTATATGTACATTTTCTACCCCATTAAAGGCTTATTTCTCATTATGTAGTTAATATCAAAAGACATATTACCTGTTTTTGGTTGTGAGACGTAGTTTGGACAAAACTGTCTGCGATTCAGTGTGAAAGCCCCTGTCGTCGATCCTTCTTGCAGTGTAAACAAAGCAGCGATGACACGACTACTTTGAAAATCATGCAGTCTGAACTCGGCATTAGCCCTATGCCTTCAAGCTAAAGAAAATGGGGACACCCCACCCCTTCACAGGAAGGGCTAAGGGGTAGAATCGGGATTGGGCCAAAGTCAACTGTGCTCAATGCTCTGGACAAATTTGACTCCCCTAACTTGCATGTTCAGTTAAACTTTCAAACTCACACCGGTTTATTACAAACCTTTTATCGATGCTTTTTCCTGCAATTGACAACAAGATCGAATATAGAAACATCTGATTGACAAGCAGCACCTACAGTACAGGCTCATTCTGAAAATGTAGTCCTATATACATTTCTGGAGAGCCCCTAATATGTCCTAGGAGATATGTTTTTTTTTGTTTTGTTTTTTTTTACAGTTTTTGTTTTCACAAATCCACCAGAGGCCGCTGTGTACGCTTTTTGAGATCTCAAATTTCTTGTGTGAGTGCCATTCACACCTGCTGTTCTCACATAAATCCACCAGAGGCCGCTGATGACTCCTGACTGATCGATCGACTGACCCACCCTCCTCCTTCCCTAAACCCAACCGACAGTGTTTTCAAAAGCAATCCGGAAAAAGAAAAGCCCTTGCCTGATTTTTATCACATTCTCACCCTGTTATTTAGTTGTTTATTGAATTTTTTGGCTTTTGTTTTTCGTCTCACCTGCTTTCTAGAAAAAGTCCTTCGCCGGACTCAAACCCCAGCGTAGCAGTCAACTCCGCTCTGCGTCTCAAGTCCACCAACGTATGTGGCAAGCCACAGGACAAACTGGTATCAGTGGAAAAGCCGTCCAACTAAGTAAGTTGTCAGCTGGTAAGCGCAAAAAGGGACGGCGTCATATCGCCCTGTAGCATTCATTTTAATAACGAAATACAGCCATACGTAGCTCTGGCTACATAATTCTCGCTCTCCAGAAATGTATACTGAGGTACGTTTTTACAATTAGCCCGTGTTGAATTTTTACCACATTTTATGAAGTAAAACATGCTAACTGTATTTTGTGTTTCGCTTGTATGGGGGCTCTGAACTGTTAAAACACCTCTCAAAAAGCAGATTTAATTTTTTTTATGATGGACCAAACTTGTGTGCCTGACACAACATGAGGTTGAATTTATTTTTTAACATGTGAAAATTATGGACAAACAATTTTGATTCAATGTGCAATAACCTTAACTCATAAATAAATCCATTCATAAGGTACATCTACCTGCTCTTGCAGATCCAAAGGCGAAGAACAGGAGGATGAACTGTAGTGAAGGCAGAACATCAAAGCTGATACGAGCCAGAACACTGAATATTGTCTTTATCCTTTGGCTTAATTTGTCAATGACTCTCACTACCACTGTAAAAAAAGAATAAAAAAAATCTAAATATTGATAAACTTGAAAAAATTGATATCTTGATGAACTTTAAAAGCAGAACTAAACTAAATTTAATAATTTGTTATTTTAATTTTAATTCAGAGTTTACACAATTGTTCAATATTGCAAACGTTAAGAACCTACTAATAAATACATAGAAGCTCTTTACTTGTATAATGTGTGCATGCAAATTTTATAAATACTGTGTCATTGTGAAAATACTATGAACTTACACTCGGTACACCTTACTAGTACCGGGTTGGACCCCCTTTTGCCTTCAGAACTGCCTTAATCCTTTGTGTCATAGATTCAACAAGGTAGTAAAAATATTCCTCTGAGATTTTGGTCCATATAGACATGAGAGCATCACACAGTTGCTGCAGATTTGTTGGCTGCACATCCATGATGCAAATCTCCCATTCAACGACATCCCAAAAGTGCCCTATTGAATTGTGATCTGGTGAGTGTGGAGGCCATTTGAGTACAGTAAACTCACTGTCATGTTCAAGAAATCAGTCTGAGATGATTTGCGCTTTATGACATGGCGCATTATTACGCTGGAAGTAGCCATCAGAAGATGAGTACACTGTGGTCATAAAGGGATGGACATGGTCAGCAACAATACTCAGGTAGGCTGTGGCATTGCTCTATTGGTACTAATGGGCCCAAAGTGTGCCAAGAATATATCCCCCACACCATTACACCACCACCACCAGCAGCCTGAACCATTGATACAAGGCAGGATGGATCCATGCTTTCATGTTTGACGCCAAATTTTGAAACATCCAAATGTTGCAGCAGAAATCGAGATTTATCAGACCAGGTAACATTTTTCCAGTCTTCTATTGTCCAATTTTGGTGAGCCTGTGTTTGATTGTAGCCTCAGTTTCCTGTTCTTAGCTGACAGGAGTGACACCCGGTGTGGTCTTCTGCTGCTGTAGCTCATCTGCCTCAAGGTTGGACGTGTTGTGTGTTCAGAGATGCTCTTCTGCATACCTCGGTTGTAATGAGTTGTTAGTTGAGTTACTGTTTCCTTTCTATCAGCTGGAACCAGTCTGGCCATTCTTCTTTGACCTCTAGCATCAACAAGGCATTTGTGCCCACAGAACTGTCTCTCACTGGATATGCTCTCTTGTTTGGATCATTCTATGTAAACACTAGAGATGGTTGTGTGTGAAAATCCCAGTAGATCAGCAGTCTCTGAAATACTCAGACCAGCCCCTCTGGCACTAACAACATGCCACGTTCAAAGTCA
Source organism: Danio tinwini (assembly GCA_903798205.1). Classification (NCBI taxonomy): domain Eukaryota; kingdom Metazoa; phylum Chordata; class Actinopteri; order Cypriniformes; family Danionidae; genus Danio; species Danio tinwini. Next base: position 1,455,591 of record CAIGQZ010013813.1, read on the forward strand.
CTTAAATCACCTTTCTTCCCCATTTTGATGCTCTGTCTGAACTGCAGCAGATCATCTTGACCTAAATGCATTGAGTTGCTGCCTTGTGATTGACTGATTAGATATTTGCGTTAATGAGCAGTTTGACAGGTGTACCTAATAAAGTGGCCTGTGAGTGTATATATTAGTGTTTGACCAGTCAGGGCTAATCAAACCAATGTGATTGTATGCGTCAAAAGGTTAATGCACATCTTTTTTCCTTCTTTGATTTATCAATCATGTCCATATAAAATACTATATAGTTTTTAAATGTTGGGCCTGTAACAAACACCATTTAACAGATAAATCATGAATTTGCAGCAAACTAATGACTAGTAATGCATTAAATGAATTCAGATGAGAATACTCACAGAAAATAATGTAGATGAAGTCTAGCAAAAGCACCATCACAAACAGGACTATTATCACCACACGTTCATATCCTGCGTAATTCAGACTTTTGTCCCAGGCGGTTTTAAACAGAACTGTAAGAAGGAAACAATCAATTATTAGTGATTATTAACATTAGAACACTTATCATTGTACTGTTATTTCATTAGATTTACAGCATAATATTCAACATTTCCTATTTTGTAAATGTGTAATGTAATGATCATGATTATAACTGTTGAGTGAAAAATTGATGTCTTTACCTGAATAAAAAACAGCTGAGAAAGCGACATATTCTGCTCTGAAACTGTAACTTTGAATAAATGATTTAAGGTTTCCTGTAAAACAAAATATGTTTTTTATCTTAAACACTTTTTAATAAAAACAAAATTCAAGTTTCAAAATTCAGTTTTTACCATTTACGACTTGTGGCAAAAGAGAAGCCATTTTCTTTTTTTAATGACCTTGGGAAGATGATCCATGCTTTTATTTTGAGAAGACTGGACTACTACAACTCTCTATATGTGGGTATTAGTCAAAATGCCATGAATAGATTGTAATTAGTCCAAAATGCGGCTGCGAGACTTCTGACAGGGACTGGACTGGACAGGACTTTCCTCTCTGGGCTGGCTGTCTGCCAGGTCACGGATTGATTTTAAACTATTAATTTTTTTTTTTTTTTAAATCCTTAAATGATCTGGCACCACCTTACTTATCAGACCTCCTACAGGTATATAATCCTGGGAGGTCACTAAGGTCTTCTGATCAGTTTATTCTTTCGGTACCAAGGTCCCGGTGTAAGCGAAGTGGGGATCAGGCTTTCGCTGTTATCGCCCCAAAACTCTGGAACAGGTCTTCCACCCCACATCAGACATGCTCCAACTCCATTTGTTTTTAAAAAGCTTCTGAAACTCCACCTTTGTTCTTTAGCATTTGAGCCTTTTAATGATGAGGGGTTTGTCTTATGGTTTAATTGTTATGTATGTGATGTAGGTTTTATTTTAATAGCATTGATTTAGTTCAGCACTTTGGGCAACGTTGTGTTGTAAAAAAATGTGCTATATACAGTTGCAATCAGAATTATTCAACCCCCTTTGAATTTTTTTTTCTTTTTTAAATATTTCCCAAATGATGTTTAACAGAGCAAGGAAATTTTCACAGTATGTCTGATAATATTTTTTTTTCTTTTGGAGAAAGTCTTATTTGTTTTATTTTGGCTAGAATAAAAGCAGTTTTTAATTTTTAAAACCCATTTTAAGGTTAAAATTAATAACCCCTTTAAGCTATTTATTTTTTCAATAGTCTACAGAACAAACCATCGTTCTACAATAACTTGCCTAATTACCCTAACCTGCCTAGTTAACCTAATTAACCTAGTTAAGCCTTTAAATGTCACTAAGCTGTTTAGAAGTGTCTTGAAAAATATCTAGTCAAATATTATTTACTGTCATCATGGCAAAGATAAAATAAATCAGTTATTAGAGATGAGTTATTAAAACTATTATGTTTAGAAATGTGTTGAAAAAATCTTCTCTCCGTTAAACAGAAATTGGGGAAAAAATAAACGGGGGCTAATAAATCAGGGGGTTGAATAATTCTGATTGCAACTAACTAAAATTAAAAATCATTTTGTTTAATGGGGCGTTCAAACCAGACGCAGCTTGCGCAAAAATCATGCTAATCACACGTAAAAAGATGTGAACATTTTGAATTTACTCAATTTGCGTGTGAAACACACAATAGATGTGTATTTGCATCATGGTTTGGGCTTCTGTCTGCCCAGTGACTCTAGTTTTGTTGCTAAATGGCTAACATTGATTTTATTGAGAGAGTAGCTGTGCTTTATGTGCTTTAAGAAGGCTAAAAAACAGCGTAGATTTGTTTGTCGTCGTGTTTGAGTCCACTAGATCTATTCAGAAGTGCACCCAGCTTTGTGAGTTCATCAATTCCTCCAGAAATTATACCTGGATGACGGAGGCTTTTAGCTGTGCTTCAGACTGAGCTGAGCCCAGTTTGATGAGCTATTGTTCTGTGTTGGCAGGAGGATTTCGCCTCAGGACACCAACAACAGGCACTACATCAGGGGTGCCCAAGCCTCTTCCTGGAGATCTACCTTCCTGCAGAGTTCAGCTGCAAGCTTGATCAAACACACCGGTCTATGGCTGTTTCTCAATTCAAAGAACGCAGAGAACGGACTTGCATTTTTGTGGAGACCGGTCTTGCCAGGTGTCCTCAGAAGAACGAACTCGGGAGACTGCGAGAACAGAGAACGCGTCCTGTGAGAAATGAGATGCTGCGTTCTTCCTGATGGTCACGTGACCTTCACGCGTTTTTAATGGAAAAATTATTTAAACATTACAGCATTCATACAACGATTTATTGTCTTTCCCCTTTTCAAAATATATACTATAAATAAATACATTATAAATATACGTTGCACAACAGAAATAAAACAGATTTTAAATTAACTTCAGCAAACAAACACCCTTTATGTGTTTATTCCTTTATTAAGATGTCCATGGTAACATTTCATTTAGGGAAACTCCTGAGGTAAATTAGTTATATCTCTGAACTTTAAAAATAAATCTAAATAAAATGCAGCGCTTCCCACCTCCAGTCGCAATGACTTTTGGGACTTCTAGAGCAAGATCGGTGCTCAAGTCTGCTTCGGTGAGTCCTCGATATCAAGAACACATCCGGGAAGTTGTATGCGTCCTCTGTTCTTGCGGTCTTGAGTATTGGAACTGAACTTTGGCAGCTGATGATGAAATTACACGAGGACGCAAGACCGCTGAAGAACGCATATTGAGAAACAACCTAAAATTATCAAGTGCTCCTTCAGATCCTACTTAGTTGGTTTAGTTGTGTTTGATCAGGGTTGAAGCGAAACTCTGCAGGAAGGTAGATCTCCAGGAACAGGATTGAGCACCCCTGCACTACATTATAATCACGCCCATACTGGAGCGAGCTCCTGCTTAGTTAATGTGGCACAAATGTCTGCTAAAGTTCAGATTTTCAAACTCGAGCGATTCGCATGTTAAACACATCAAACGGCCAATTAGCGCCACCCCATTCACGCGAATAGCACCGCAGGATGTCTAATCGCATCCTTGCATTAACTTAACATGTATGTCTCTCCCACTTGATGGTTCATGCGCATCTGGTGCAAACGCAACATCAAAGATCAAGCTTGGTGAACTCTGCAAATTCGAAGAAGTGACTCGAAATTGTGAATTTGAGAAACCAATAGACAATCAAAATATGACCTCTAAGTATAGGAATTTAAAGGGGACAAACAAAAGAAGGCGAAGCTACAAAAACCTGTGTCAGAATAGCGGTTGATTCAAAACCAAGACTAACATCTTATGCTAATGAGTGAGGCTTTCCCCTCTCTAATGACACATAGAAGATGACATATACAAAGGGATAATGTCAATCAAAGTGTTCCTATTTTTATGAAGCATGATTACAAAAAAAATGAAAATGTATTATTTTTTATTATTAGAAGCTGATTATATTCACAGACTGTTGCCACATAACTGTTTAAACCCCTTGTGCTTTTTGCACAATAGGTCCCCTTTAAACTATGAAGCAATCGCTCATTTCATCAGTGCCACGTCATCTTATTTCATCGTGACCCGTTACACAATGCCATCCAACAGAATTTTCCATGTTCAAAGTGTCAGTGTCTCAGTATCTGTTTCACCAGCCTTCACATTATTTGATCAGAACTTAAGTTGTCTACTATTGTCTATGCTTTGCTTGTGTTTGTGCCAGAATTTTAATTCCTGTCTAGGTATCCCAATCTCTGTGGTAAAAACAAACCCAACTGTTTGGAGATTATTATAGTATCTGTTTGCTCCTTTGCTCCTTAAAAGTCTTGTTGAGGATCCCAGTTGTAAGAGCAACAAATAATAACTTCTAGTTGATCATTTGGAAAAGTGGCAGAAGGTCGATTTTTTTTTTTTCAGATGAATCATCTGTTGAACTGCATCCCAATCATCACAAATACTGCAGAAGACCTATAGGAACCAGCATGGACCCAAGATTCTCACAGAAATCAGTCAAGTTTGGTTAAGGAAAAATCATGGTTTGGCATTACATTCAGTATGGGGTGTGCGAGAGATCTGCAGAGTGGATGACAACATCAACAGTCTGAGGTATCAAGACATTTTTGCTGCCCTTAACATTACAAACCACATGAGAGGGCAAATTCTTCAGCAGGATATCGCACCTTCTCATACTTCAGCCTTCATATCAAAGTTCCTGAAAGCAAAGAAGATCAAGGTGCTTCAGGATTGGCCAACCCAGTCACCAGACATGAACATTATTGAGCATGTCTGGGTTAAGATGGAGGAGGCATTGAAGATGAATTCAAAGCATCTTGATGAACTCTGGGAGTCCTGCAAGAATGCTTTCTTTGTCATTCCAGATGACTTTATTAGTAATTTATTTGAGTCATTGCTGAGATGTATGGATGCAGTCCTCCAAGCTCAAGCAGAGTCATACACAATATTCATTCTGTTTCCGCTGCAGCATGACTTTATATTCTATACTGGACATTATTTCTGTTAAGTGACAAGACTTTTGTCTAAGCTAAGTCAGACCTTACTGTCCTAATTAAATAATCAAAAATCAAGGCAAGATTAAATTTTATTTTGGTAAAATCAGTGTAATCTAGAGGACTTTGCCTTTCATATAAGCCACTTCTGACACCAAATGATCAACTAGAAGTCAAGTTATGTTGTTTGCAAAACTTAGATAGGCGACAAGACTTTTGTCAGGCAGTGTGTACACAATCAACTTCTACAAACAATCAAAAATTGATCATACCAGTAAAACTATTAGCATATGGAGCTGCCCAGAGCAACATGAGAGGCCTCAGAAAATAAAGAGCGCAACAAGAGACCGACTCGAACAGAGACCCTGAAATGAAAATAGACATTAATAACCATTCTGTTCTGTGTTAATAAACAATTGTTTTACTGACATGAAATGATGCTTCCATAAAGCACTCACCCTCGGAAAAACCCCAGCAGACAAAAGCAAGAAACATTAGAATATTTGGACAGAAGACAAGAAACATTTGAAGACGAAAGACTGAGTCTGTGGAGAAAATAGGCAATAATTAATAAGAGGTTAAATATGTACATCATGCTTCATAATCATCTGGCAAACAGCCTTCTCCATGAGAAGCGTCATCATGGTGCATCACAGCCGTGTGTGTATAGACTATTCTGTCACAAAATGCTGCGAAAATCCTACACGAAAGTACAAGTTTGATTGTGGTGTTTACATGTTTACACTTGGAGAGCAGCATTTACAGCGGATCCTTCAGTCTATAATTTTGTACTATAATATTGCAGTGATATCAACATGCTGTAAACTTAGTAACTAAATCAATTTGACTAAGGTATGTCTTTAAAGCTTAAAGAGCACTGCTAACGATACGAACTGACTTTGTCATCTGAATAAACAAACAAAGGGCACTGCTCTCACACACACTTACCAAATCTGTAGTCACAGGACAATCAACACAACCTGGAGCCGTGTCTTTTTTAAAAGGAGACGAGCGGCAAATCCGGATTTCACCATTTCCAGATGCGAAAAGCTCTCGGGTAAAAAAAATGTTCCTTACAAAGGCATTTCTGTCACGTGCACTGTAGTCCACACGTAAGTCCAGCTACGCTTTCATAGTGGGAAAATGAAAACAAAACCTTCGTTGCAGCACAATAATAAATGCAACACTGACGACCCATGTCTCTAAATTCTCATTCTTTCACTTGTTTTAGCAACAAAACATGGCGTCTCTCTGTCGTCTGAACACTGTAACAGGTAAAACAGTCTTCATGGCTATCGTGCATATTAATGAAGGTGCACCACATACACAATAAAGCGCGCTGATTGGTTTGAACAAAGTCTTTCTCATAAATTAATGCTGCACACTCAGAGACGTCACAATGTACTCGCAGATACAGAAATTCAGTCTCCACGCTGGAATACACTCAAGTATCCAATCGCCGTGACGCAGCTTCAGAAATTTGTTTCAAACTGGAAGAATGAATTTGCTCAAAATTCAACAAATTTTAATTTTTTGGTGCAATATATGTGTCCTAATAGTGTTTATAGCAGTGTGGGACACAGATATGACTGTCAACAGCTCAAAAAATGTGTTTTGGTGTTTCTTGACCCTTTAGATGAAGTTTCACAAACTAATTTCAAGAGCACGTGATATGACTGACTGCAGCTGGTCTCTCATTTACAATCATTAGTTAGCCAATCAGATTAATCCAAACTCACTATTAGTAGCCCAGTTAAAAAAAAAATCACTCCCTTATATTCGTTTTCCAAAGAAACCCCTCATACACCCTATCTCCCCCTTTCTTTTTTTTACCACAGGGAGCTCTCAAGAACTACCTGATCTCGTACTCCCCTTACATGCTCATCGACCAGGCGGGAGCAATGGGCTGCTCAGGGTTCTTTCCTGGAACAGCATGCCAAACCTGCTATTATTGTCAAACAATATCTATGTGTGAACTCTTGAAAAATATTTTTACGTACCTAGCAGTCTTAGCATCAATCTTGTCTGGACTGTAAAAACACGCTCCTGGTCACTGTAAACTGTACATGTGTATCGTCCCTCATCTTCATCTCTCAGATTGTCCAGACGGAGGGAGAAGTTTCCATGTTGAATCTCCTCAGTAAAGAAATGAGCTCTATCATGATAATCCTGCTGCTGGACCTGTGGTTGACTCTTACCATCTTGATGCAGATGAACCACTGTATCGGAGTCTGGTCTTCTCCATTCCACCTTAAGACCCTTTACTGCCAAAGGCTTACCAATATAACAGGGCAAAACCACTGAAGATCCCAGAGGAGCAAGCGTTTGACGAGTACATTGAATGTTGAACCCTAAAAAAAGACATTTATTCTGATGTGATATTCTTTTTGGTGCTTTTTAAGTGTATACAAAACAATAAAAATGATTACCTTTATACCACATTTAAAACAACGGCTATTGACCAAGATAATCATTTAGTTTAATTCAGTTTAAAGAACACGAAAAATCATCTGACGTGAAGATACATTTTTGGGCAATATCATAAAACAGAACAAGTATAACTACGTGATTTATACATGAATTATTATGCAAATTAAAAGGCAAAGATAAAGCTTGTCTCTGTGAAAGTCACAAAAAGACATCCAATTATGATAACATGATAATATAAAAACATTCTGATTAGGTCAAGAATTACTTACTCTTTACTACCTCTATGCTGGCTGAAAATACACAGTTCCGAGCACTGTAAACTCTACATCTGTATTCTCCTTCATCTTCATCTTTCAGATTGTCCAGACGAAGGGAAAAGTTTCCATCTTGAATTTTCTCAGTAAAGAAATGAGCTCTGCCAAGATAATCCTGCTGCTGGACCTCTGGTGGACTCTCACTATCTTGATGCAGATGAACCACTGTATCGGAGTCTGCTCTTCTCCATACCACTTTCAGACTTCCCTTTGATAAGTCTTTGCCAGCATGACATGGCAAAACTACTGAATCTTTCGGAGGATCAAAATTTTTACAAGTATACCACACAAGGAAACCTGAAAAAGAAACAGATATTTCACTTGTTATGTTAAAAAACTATTAATTGATAATAACATGTGGAACAATGTTTGGAGAATTGGCATTTTCATAGTGCATATAAATTGGTTATGAATGTGTCTCAATTCATGCATAATGCACCATAAGAGATGACAATTTGAGAATGCCTCTGTGTGATTGTGTCAAGAAGCACATTTGAAATCAGTCCACTGGTGTGGCAGGACCGGATGGCACTTTGGGAATAAGAATGCTAACTTTACTGTACTCACAAGTACCTATCTAGTGTGAAATTATGGTCACAAATTAAACATCAGCACCTTGGACCTTGGAGAATTCAAGTCCATATTAGTAGCCATGCTCCTTGTAGAGGACATCCTGACATGAAGGCAATCAAAGAAGGCTTTGTAAGGAAAATTGCTCCACTTATTTAGATGCTTTTGGTGTGCCTAAACAGACAAACAATTAACCAGTGTTACTCCACAGGGAAGCTCTGTGAATGTACTTTTCCTGAAGCGACATCCAGAAGGAAGTAGGACAGAAGGGTTGTAAAACTAAAGGTTGGGCCACATTAGTGGAGATCTTGGTGATTTACGCTCTTGTAGGGTAAAAAAATACTTTCTCTATTTGAAGTGGACCAGATCAAAAGGAAGTCATTGCAATGCTCAAAGGTCTCTTAAAAAAGAAATCTTCCAGTAGAAAGATAGCAGTTCCAGCCTCAGAGTGCTTCAATAATCATTTAATAAGTGGTTTTCATCCAATCCTACTGGGACTGGATGCATGAATGAGAACTAGATGGACAGAGGGTCATCTCTTGAGATGCAAATTGATCTACTTCTACCTGGTTGAAACCTTACGAACGGAGCTGTATCACCTTCAATCTCCATTCCCTGGGACTTAGCTCCTGCCTTGACAGGTTGTCAGCTCCCTGGTTAAGATGCACAGGAATCTAATTTGCACTGACAAAGAACAGCTTTCTTTGGCCCCACAGGAGGATTTACATTGCCAGACTGGAGAGGGTGGCTCCTGGCAGACATGTAGACAACATCTTCATGAATCTCCAATGGGTTCCTCTTCATGGTAAATCATTTAGTCTTCAGCCCTCAGTGTAGGGGTCTCATATATAATATTTGTTCCCCTTCATAAGGAACTCCGACGTGTGTCTGTAATAACAGACTTTTGGGAGTACTTCAGACAACCAATTGCTGCTGATGATAAGAAAACGGGCCAATGAAATGCCAATTGAATTGGCGGAGCTGAGCTCCACAGCTGTGGCTGATGAGCTCATCAGGGCTATATAAGCCAGCTGCTGGAGTCAGATCCTCAGAATTGTTGCTTCAGAGCCGATCGCAGCTGAACAACCTTCTGCCGAGCTGACTTCCAAGGAGAAGAAAGCCTTGTCTGCACCAGTGGAGAGCAAGCGTTTGAGTGGCGAGCTGGGTTTCCCGTCCTCCGGGCTGGTGTACTAAAAGAGCAGTTTTCACTAAAAGAGCAGAATTTTCCTAAGAGAGCACACGGTCGCATAATGCGTCTTTTTAAAGATGTCGTTCCGACCGTGCGTTTCTGGATGTGGTGGTTTCCTCGCCCCGGATGACAGGCACGAGCACTGCATCACATGCTTGGGTATCGAGCATGTTGAAGCGGTGTTCGCGGACAGCTCTTGCCCGCATTGCGCTGGCTTGACTGTTGCGCAAATGAGGTCGCGGCGAGCTCTTGTATTAGGGCAAGCCACCCCTGCTGCTCCCTGCCAAGCGGTTAGCACTCGGGCAGGCCTGAGGGTTACAGTGGGGGCTAATCCGTCGCCTTCTGGCCCGCGGACCCCTCGCTCCTCGTCAGTGCGCTCTGTTTCTGCTTCGAGTGCGAGCGTTGGTCCATCCTCCGGGCTGGCCGCGCTCTCATTAGATGATACCGGGGACGTGATGTCCATCACTGCATCGGAGGGCGGGCCAACATGCTCTGATGAAGATTCGGACCCCCTGCCACCCTCCGGGGTTGTCAGTGAGGTTACGGATTTGGAATCAGACTTGTTAGCCATGTTATTCCGGGCCGCTTCGGCCGTGGGACTGGAGATGGCTTGTCCCCCAGAACCGCGGCTGGACCGCTTAGATGGGTGTTACGTGGGGGTGAAAAAGAAGGCGAAGCCCTCTAGACCCCCTGTCCCTTTCTTCCCGGAGGTATACAGAGAGCTCACACAGGCATGGAGGGCACCTTTTTCTGCCCGGTCCTCGTGCGCTCCCGTTCTCACCACCCTTGACGACAGAGCGGCCAGGGGCTATAAGGCGATTCCCCAGGTGGATCGGGCTATCACGGTCAATATTTGTCCGCGGAGCCACTCTACTTGGAGAGGTCCACCTAAACTCCCCTCCAAAGCGTGCAGGTTATTTGAGTCTCTCACAGCCAGAGCCTACACTGCTGTGGGCCAGGCCGCGTCCGCTCTGCATGCTATGGCCACCTATCAACGCTATCAAGCCGAGAAGCTGGTCGAGATGCAGGAGGGTGGTTCTTCCCCAGGCTTGATGCATGAGCTCCGCACGGCAACCGATTACGCTCTCATGACCACCAAATCGGCTGCCCGTGCCCTGGGGAAGACGATGGCCACACTAGTGGTCCAGGAACACCACCAACCTGGCTTAACCTGGCTGATATGGCAGACGTTGACAAAGCTCGCTTTCTTAACGCTCCCATATCCCAGGCTGGCCTGTTCGGCGACACCGTTGGGGAGTTCACTCAGGAATTCTCCGCGGTGAAAGAGCAGTCCAAGACGATGGGTGAGGTCATATATCAGCGGGCTCGGAAAACTGCTCCTCCCGCTGCACCATCCGATGCGGCTGCTCCTCGCCGAGGGCGTCCACCCGCGACTTCAAAATCTGCTCCGCCTCCGCCGCCCGCTCCACCGGCCAAGTGGCAGCGCCGAGCCTCCCGCGGGAGTGCGACGCCCCCGCCCTAGGGCGCCGCTAAGTCCGGTAAACGGACCGCGAAGCATCCCTGAGACGGCCATCCGGATAAGAGGAGACCTGCTCTCTCCTTGGTGGGGGGCCGAGGACCATCACAGTCAATAACACAGACTCTAATATCACCGCTGCTGGCCTCCGGGCTGGCGGCAACCAAATTTTCAATAAAAGAGCAAATTCCTTTCTCTCCGGGTGTGCAAACCCGAGCACTGTCAGTCTGGGACGCTCCGCCTTCCAGCTCACAGCGCCGGGACCCTTCGCCTCAGGCCTCCAGATTGCAGCAGAACAGACTCCTTTCTCTCACTCCGGCCTCATCGCGGGATCCAGGGAGGAAGGTAAGAGAGACTCTCTTATTTTCAGCTCTTCCTCGGGATGCTCCGCTTTCTGGGGTGAGCACTCCCTTCCCGAGCTGCCCCTCTGCTGGCACGTCAATGATCGCTCCGATGGTGCCATTAGCGCGCGCTCTGCCAGCTTGGTTAGCACTGCCCAGCACGTCGCGGTGGCTCATACGGACGATCAGACTCGGCTATGCGATTCAGTTCGCTACTCGCCCTCCCAAGTTCACGGGAATTCTCTTTACAAGGGTGATCCCCTAGAGAGCCCCTGTCTTGCGAGAGAAGATTGCTGTCCTCCTGGCAAAGGATGCAATTGAGCAGGTCCCTCCAGCCGAGATGAAGTCCGGGCTGTACAGCCCGTATTTCATCGTGCCCAAAAAGAGCGGAGGGTTAAGACCAATCCTAGATCTGCGCAGACTGAACAGACATTTACTCAAAATGCCTTTCAGGATGCTCATGCAGAAACGCTTAATCCAGAGCGTCCGTCCTCGGGATTGGTTTGCAGCTATAGACCTGAAGGACGCTTATTTTCATGTCTCCATTCTTCCACGCCACTGTCAATTTCTCCGGTTTGCGTTCGAAGAACGAGCATGGCAATACAAAGTCCTCCCCTTCGGGCTCTCTCTGTCTCCGCAAGTTTTCACCAAACTCGCCGAGGGTGCCCTAGCGCCTCTTTGGCTAGCGGGCATTCGCATACTCAACTATCTCGACGACTGGCTGATTTTAGCCTCCTCTCGCGATCAGCTGATTATGCACAGAGACAAGGTAATTCGGCATCTCAACCAGTAGGGGGCTTCAGGTCAACCATGAAAAGAGCAAACTTTGCCTGGTGCAGAGGATCTCTTATCTCTGGCTGGAGCTGGATTCGATCGTGGCTTCGCGATCGAGTCCCCAGATGGGCATGGCGCGCGGGCACGCACCGGGTGTACATCACTCCGCTGTGTCTCCGCACTCTCAGCCCCTGGAAGGATCTGGCTTTTCTAAGGGCAGGCGTGCCCCTAGGGCTAGTATCCAAGCGTGTTGTCGTATCGACAGACGCTTCCAGCACGGGCTGGGGGGCCGTGTGCAACGAGGATGCAGCTGCGGGTTCGTGGTCCGGACCCCACCTGCATTGGCATATCAATTGCCTGGAGCTGTTGGCAGTGTATCGTGCTCTCCACCGCTTTTCTCCGGTGCTAGAGTGGAAACACGTGCTGGTCAGGACGGACAGCACGGCGACGGTGGCGTATATTAACCGTATGGGGGGTATGCGCTCTCGCCGCATGTCTCAGCTTGCTAGCCGTCTGCTCCTCTGGAGTCATATGCCGAGTCTGAAATCGCTGCGCGCCATTCATATTCCGGGCGAGCTCAACCGTGCAGCCGATTCGCTCTCACGGCAGCTAATGTCCCGAGGAGGACCCCACCCCGATTCGGTCCAGCTGATATGGGCGCGCATCGGGAAAGACAACCCGCCCGAGAACGCACATTGCCAGCTGTTTTATTCCGACTGAGGCCCCCCTCGGCACGGATGCACTGGCTCACAGCTGGCCATCAGGCACATGCAAATATGCATTTCCCCCAGTGAGCCTAATCGCGCAGACACTGTGCAAAGTCAGGGAGGACGAGGAGCAGGTCTTGTTTGTTGCACCTCTCTGGCCCAACCAGACCTGGGTTTCTGAGCTCACACTCCTCACGGCGGCCCCTCCTTGGCGCATTCCTCTGAGGGAGGACCTCCTCTCTCAGGGACGGGGCACCATCTGGCACCCGCGCCCAGATCTCTGGAACCTCCACGTGTGGTCCATAGACGGAGCGCGGAGGACTTAGGTGACTTACCACCTTCGGTAGTTAACACCATCACTCAGGCTAGAGCACCCTCTACGAGGCATGCCTACGCACTGAAGTGGAGTCTATTCTCTGAGTGGTGCACTTCTCAACGAGAAGACCCCCGAACTTGCCAGATTAGCATTGTGTTATCCTTCCTTCAGGATAAGTTGGAGCGTAGGCTGTCACCCTCCACACCGAAGGTTTACGTGGCTGCCATCTCCGCACATCATGATGAGGTGGATGGCAACACGCTCGGGAAGCATAATCTAATCATCCGGTTTCTCAGAGACGCGCGGCGGTTAAACCCTCCCCGGCCCCCTCTCATGCCCTCATGGGATCTCTCCATAACCCTTGCGGGCCTGCAGGGGGATCCGTTTGAGCCACTCGATTCAGTATCACTTAAATTCCTGTCTTTAAAGACAGCTCTGCTGGTCGCGTTGGCATCTTTCAAGAGAGTAGGAGATCTGGAGGCATTTTCGGTCAGCGAATCGTGCCTTGAATTCGGGCCGGGCTACTCTCACGTTATCCTGAGACCCCGACCTGGCTATGTGCCCAAGGTTCCTACCACCCCTTTTAGAGATCAGGTGGTGAACCTGCAAGCGCTGCTCCCGGAGGAGGCAGGTCCAGCCCACTCACTGCTATGTCCCGTTCGCGCTTTGTGCCTTTACGTGGAACGAACGCAAAACTTAAGATCATGTGAACAGCTCTTTATCTGTTATGGTGGTCGGCAGAAGGGAAGTGCCGTATCAAAACAGAGGTTGGCCCACTGGCTAGTTGATGCCATCGTCCTCGCTTTTATATGCCAGGGCGAGCCGCGCCCCCCTAACGTGAGGGCACACTCCACTAGAGGTGTTGCTTCCTCATGGGCTTTAGCGCGCGGCGCCTCTCTCACAGATATCTGCAGAGCTGCGGGTTGGGCGACACCTAACACATTTGCAAGGTTTTATAACCTCCGAGTGGAGCCCGTTTTTTCGCGGTTATTGGCTAACCCCGATCAATCGCGGGAAAACTAGGCTCGGTGTCACAAACGCTTGCTGTGCCAGGCTCTCTAACCCGGAGATGCATGCGCATTTTCTATTCTACTAGTAAGTTTCCCTTTTCAGGTAAACCCTAGAGAACTCCTCCAAGGCCCCCAGCACCTGACTCAGCGGAGGAGTCGAGTGCTTGGCTCAGTGTGTAGTCTGGTACCCCCATCTGGTCTATCCGCATACTGAGGTTCGTGCCAGCTATGTGCATTCCCCTGTCTAGGTGATGCCATATGCATTATCCACCATGGTATGTTCCCCCTTTTTAGGCGGACCCATGTCTTCCCTAACCGCTAACCAACTTATCATATGTAGCACTCCCCCTCAATAGGGTTAGTCCATATGCTTTTTTTTTCCATCAAGTCTCCCCCTTCGGGTAGCAGGTGGTCTCCGCAGCGTCCTACCCCTTTGGGGACTGGCACGCTTCCCCAACGTACTGTCGTATCTCTAAAATCCCTAGTCTATATTAGCTAGGTAAAAGTACATTTACGACCATTCACGATGGTAATTTTTGGGCCTAGGGGACGTTGGAAGGTTGCGCTTTTGGTGATGTCAGTGCGCTCATGCATTGCTTGGCAAACTGCACATCAGGAGCGTGACGGGCTTAGCTGCTGTGGCGCTTTCCAGAGCATCTCCCAAAAGTCTGTTATTACAGACACATGTTGGTGTTCCCTATGAAGGGGAACGTCTGGTTACGTCCGTAACCCTCGTTCCCCGAATAAGGGAACGGAGACGTGTGTCTCTACTGCCACAGCACCTAAGTCTCCAGCTGGGAGCTGAGTGATCGGCTCTTCAGCAGGCAATTCTGAGGATCTGACTCCAGCAGCTGGCTTATATAGCCCTGATGAGCTCATCAGCCACAGCTGTGGAGCTCAGCTCCGCCAATTTAATTGGCATTCCATTGGCCCGTTTTCTTATCATCAGAAGCGATTGGTCGTCTGAAGTACTCCCAAAAGTCTGTAACCAGACGTTCTAAAACTGCTTGACAGCACTAACTTAAGCTAAACCTGAGATCCAGAAGGTAATGTTTAAATGCTAGAAGCATCCATTGGACACTAATAGCATCAGTCCAGGTTTAGGAGCAATGAACTGGCCTAGCTTCACTCTGTTCATAACCGAGAAGATTGACTTAGCATATGGGAGCCATCAGAAATATCCTGTAATGAAAATTATTTATCCACACAAGTATGCACCCTAGAGACGAATTGTGACTAAACACTTCTCAGACCTGACTAAAGCATGATACAACTCATTCCCTTCCAGCTGCAACCCATCACTGGGAAACTTTCATTCACAAAAATACCCTCCAGACAATTTAGCTTACCCAATTCACCTATAACGCATGTCTTTGAACTTGTGGGGGAAACTGGAGCACCCGGAGGAAACCCATGGGAACACTGGGAGAACATACACAGAAATGCCAACTGACCCAATCGAGGCTCGAACCAGCGACCTTCTTAGTCTGAGGCGACAGCGCTACCCACTGTGCCACCGCACCGCCCCATCGTCTACTGTAAATCCTAAAATCTTATTGACTACCTACAAAGTCCTGAATGGCTTAGCTTCCCAGTACTTGAGGGAGCTCCTGGTGTATTACAGTCCCTCACATCCACTATGGTAAATTAATTCTGCTGGACAATGGTTTATTCCTAGAATACCAAAATCGACTGTAGGCAGTACATCTTTCTTATATTTGGCACCTAAACTCTGGAACACTGTCTGCCTAGCACAGTTTAGGAGGCAGGTGAAATCACGGAAGTGATTCCAAAATTATGGGAGTTTTTTCGGGAGAAATAACAAAACAGGAGGGTGGTGGGTGATGGGTCTGCAATACGGGAGACTCCTGGGGAAACAAGAGTGTTGGCAGGTATGGGCTAGCCTGAACACCCATCAGTGACCTATTCAGACCTGCAGCTTCTCCATGACAGACGTCCAGTGTTCTCAAGCCTCTGGCACATTAACATCTAAATTTTGTGCAAATTACATTTAACAACAAAAAAAAAAAAGTCAAACTAGCAATTTATAGCTAACTAGCAGCTCTATGTAGCTCACCTAATGAACCTAAGCATGGGTGACCCTGTGGTCTGTTTGGGTCCGAGAGCACCAGTATGTACATTATAAAGATAGTTCAAGGTGGGTAAACCAATTCCTTGAATGATCTCCATGCTTAATTTATGTGGCGAGGGGGCGTGGCCGAGAGCCGTGGGAGCGAAACGAGGCCCGCCACAGATGAGATGCACCTGTGGCACGCACCTGCCTTCAATCCCACGGAAGGAGCTCTGGACTATAAGAGGAGGAACGATAGGATTGAAGGCAAGGTGCGCGCCACAGGTGCATCTCATCTGTGGCGGGCCTCATTTCGCTCCCACGGCTCTCGGCCACGCCCCCTCGCCACAATTATCCATCAATAACATGAATGACATGGCTAGAATGTTGGAAAAATTGAACCAAGGCAAAAACGTAAATTATTAAAAACAAATAGACTAAACATTGACAGTTGCACATGCCATTGACCTTTATCAGGTGATCTGCTGTAGATCCAGATACAGGGCAGAAGTGCAGATCCACATGCAGAAATACAGAGAATCAACACCATTGTATGCAAAGCAGAGAAACCTGAGAGTCAGAAAGAGTTATGAAACAGTAAGGTGCAATATGCAATTCCTTATATTATTATTAGTGTTAGGAATGCATGAGTTTAATGATACATGCACTGTGAGCAGGGTATTGGCTCATGGATTAATATTGTTTGTAGTTAGCTACAGTAGCTAACCATATTAGCTAATTCATTAGCAAATTAGACCTTTTATTTAAAGTGTTACCAGTATGTCTGATATGCATCAATTCTGATTTTTTCACTTTTAATCCAAATTAAATGGGCAAGAAAAAATGAACTTTTAAAATGCTGAATGTTTTTGATTATCACTGACAGAAAAAAAGAATAGATAATGAAATTGGCACTGTCTGTTCAACACAACGATTTAATTTAATATTGATAGGATATTCTGAATACTTTATTGTGCAATCAGAATCTTTTTATTCCAATTACTTTATTTAAAACTCCTCGCAATTACACCATTACCTGTGTATCGGATTGAATTATTTTGTGCATTTTTAATCATAACTCACTCAGTCTCCCCAGCACTACAGTTGCATTGGCTGATAAATCTCCAGCAAACACTTGACACATGTAAACTCCTTTGTCCTCAGTTCTGACACTCTTCAGTCTGAGAGAGAAGTTTCCTTTGGAGATTTCAGCAGTGAAAAACTCAACTCTGCCTCTGAATTGTTTATCTCCCACCTCTGGCACAGTTTTATTGTTTTGGTAAAGCAGGACCAGAATATCTCCATCTTCATCTGTTTTCCTCCATGAAACCTCTTCAATGTGTTCAGGTGCGATGTGAGAGTCTACAGAGCAGTTCAGAGTCACGTCCTCACCACCATATGTAGAAACAGATCGATTTGTTCCTGATACCAGCAAACGCTCTATGAAAACATAAAGAAGAAGGGTCTGGCTGCAGACCGACTGACTACGCATGCACACTCATGCTGCGTTCACACCAGACACGGAAGAAGCATCAAGCGTGAGTGATTTACATGTTAGGTCAACGCAAACAGACATCCTGCGGTGAATAAGGCTGCACGAATGGCGCGATTCGCACAAGTTGACCGTTTTGTGTGATTGACGCTCTAAACATGCATTTCGCGCAAATTGCTCAAGTTCGAAAATCTAAACTTCAGCGGACTTTTGCGCCACATTAACCAATCAGGAGCTTGCTCTTGTGGGGGCGTGAATATGACGTAGCACCTGTTGTTGGTGTCCCGGTGAAAAATCTTCCTGCCTACACGGACAACAGTTCATCAAACTGGGCTCGGCTCAGTCAGAAGCACAGCTGAAAGCCTCCATCATCCAGGTTAAGTTTCTGGAGAACTTTATGAGCTCACAGAGCTGGCTGCACCTCTGAAAGGATCTAGTGGACACGGCTCCAAACAAATCAATGCTGTTTTTCAGCCTTCATAAAGCACATAAACACAGCTATTCTATCAATAAAATCCCTGTTAGTCATTTAGCAAGAAGCTAGAGTCACCAGGTAGACAGAAGCCCTGCTCATCATGCGAAGTTGTGAAGTGAATTTGACGTGCAAATGAAGCGAGTAAACTAAAATGTTCACGCCTCTATTTACACGCAAATAGCTCAATTTATTTGTGCGTTCCATATCTGGTGTGAACACAGCATCAGACCCTATTGGCTTTTAAAGGCTACACCTTCCCTAACCCTACCACCGCTCATAATGATGTCTCTTGCTTTATTGAGTGCTTGGTGCCTGAGAGTGCATGTGCAGGTCTGCAGCCAGGCACTATTGACATAACACATGCTTTAAATGTTATTAGTCGAATGAATGGGCTTTTACCAGTGGTTATCAGCTGATAGATATGGGCCAGTAAGGGCAGTAGGGCTAGACGCTAATTAAATACAATTAATGGGAAATGTAATAAATAATATAAATAATCAGCATAGGCTCATTCTGCATTTTGTCTTTACAACAAACTTACCTCCATAAGAATGACTTTTCTGCTGTTACCAGTTTCTCCAGTGGCTCACCGTGTACTTTAGCAAAATTGTGACATTGTGCGGAGTGGACAACGATGACAGGGTTCGAGTCCGGTTTCAGAAAGCAGGTAAGACAAAAGCCAAACAGGTAAATAATTTGCTTTTGATTGCTTTTTAAAAAAAACTGAGGGTTGGGTTTAACAAGTGAGAGGGTGTGTCAATCGGTGCTTTGAAAAAAAGAAAACTGACGGTTGGGTTTAGGGAAGGAGGAGGGTGTGTCAATCGGTGCTTTTGGGGAAAAAAAATGACGGTTGGGTTTAGGGAAGGAGGAGGGTGTGTCAGTCGGTGCAAATTGGAAAAAAAAATGACGGTTGTGTTTAGGGAAGGAGGAGGGCGGGTCAATCAGTGCTTTAAAAAAAAACTATGGTTTGGTTTATGGAAGGAAGAGGGCGGGTCAATCAGTGCTTTAAAAAAA
>CAIGQZ010013813.1:1520084-1562116 GCA_903798205.1 Danio tinwini
AGGGGAGAGGAGAGAGAGAGAGAGAGAGAGAGAGAGAGAGAGAGAGAGAGAGAGAGAGAGAGAGAGAGAGAGAGAGAGGGAGAGAGAGAGAGAGAGAGAGAGAGAGAGAGAGAGAGAGAGAGAGAGAGAGAGGGGAGAGGAGAGAGAGAGATTTTTTACGAATACTTTAATTAACAAGCAATTATTTAACAATTGATTTACAGCTCAAATCAATTCATTTATAAAACACAACTCTTTATTGATGACAGAACACAACCCATCATCGCAACACCATTCAATTTCAAAAACATTAATTGCCTTCCTCATTTTGTAGTAATTAAAATCAACAATAATTCTTGATTTTACTAGGTTTTTAAAAACTACTACAATGTTCTTACCATTCCTCTTTTCTATTTCATTTTTTCTTGTAATATAAATAGCTGATTTAGGTTGACCAATGATAAAATTCATTAATTGACATTTATATTTTTGTTGTCTTTTATATTTAAAACCTAATATAAAACATTGTTTCGTAAATAAAAAACCAAGTAAAAAAACTAAAACATTTAAAAGATCAAACAGAGGAGTAAGTCTTTTACAATACATAAAACAGTGAAAAATTGTTCCCCTTTCTAAACAAAATGGACATTGATCACTTACACTACAATTTATTTTAGTCACAAATGCATTAACAGCTATGGCGGCCGTGTAAAATTCTCCACTGCAAATCTCCCGATCTTTTATTCAATGGTGGTTTATACAATATTCTCCATTCTGGTCTTTCTTCTTCACCTAAACACAGTTTATCTCTCCACACCGTGTCAGATCTCTCTTTTAAAGTATACTTATTATTTGGTTTCACAATATTTTTATAAAGCACTTTTCCTTTAACTGTACAAAAATCAACATTCCCATTGTCCTTAAAACACAACAATGGACTATTAATCCCAGCATTTTTAATGTTAGGTGTAATTCTAATGATTGGGAAACAATCTTGATCATTGAGAAAATAATATTTTGGCTGTAATCCTCAAGTAAAGTTTTTTCTTTTTCATTTAAAAGACCATTCAGTTTGTAAGAGTCT
This sequence comes from Danio tinwini, assembly GCA_903798205.1. Taxonomy (NCBI): domain Eukaryota; kingdom Metazoa; phylum Chordata; class Actinopteri; order Cypriniformes; family Danionidae; genus Danio; species Danio tinwini. The sequence goes on from CAIGQZ010013813.1 coordinate 1,521,148, forward strand.
AAATTATCATATGCATTTGTTTATACGGCAAAACGTGTCTTTCACCAAAGAATATCCATTTCCATACTGACTCCAAAGGCAGATACTGATAAGATCAAGGCCTGGTGTGTGGACTTTGGGGGTTTTACGATGTGGTCACATGTTGATTGGTCAGCTTTAATGTCTCAGCATTTGGGCTTTAGTCACATGGTCAAAAAGATACAAAATAGCTGGTAAACTGCTCTGTCTCTTTTCCTGGTCTGTTCTCTTTCTGGTCTGCTTCTCTCCTGTTCTGCTCCTCTCCTTCTCTCGAGGTTATCTTCTCTGGCTCTACTGCTCCCAGGATCTTTGAGGCCTACTTTCTTTGTTTCTGTCTCTCTCCTCCTGTCTCTCCCTCTTTCTTAGGTAACTTTAGATTTACATTTAAGCTGGGTACAATTTATATCATATGATTTTATCATTTCATGTTTTATCATTTTATACAGTTATTTTATAACTAATTCAGTTGTAACCATAGATAATTATTGACATTAAATCATCTCATTTTCAAGTATTTGTGAATTACTTTTGATTTAACATCAACACTTAATTGCTCCATATTGCAATACAATACAATCACATAATATAAACACTCTCCCACATTTTTAGCCATTATTACTGCCCTTATTTCCGTTTTTGGTATAAGATTGCAGAAGAATGGTTTGACTAGAAATTTACAGTTTGTTACCATCATGCTGATAACTTTTTAGTCGCTCGGCAGAACTACAGTTCGAACCGCTGTCGTCAAAATACCATTCTACAAGTTTATCCCAAAATTTTGTAACAAACCCCACCGATCTAATTCCCATATATAAAGCAACATTTTCTGCATCCTTTAATCCAAAACCTGCCTTGTCAACAATGTCTCTTAATCTTGCCATCTTGTTAGAAATAAGCAAGTCTTTTAGTCCTGGGGTATAATCCCTTGTCACATCAAGGCGACTGCCAAAAAGTACTGGTTCTTCAAGCAGCCAAAAGAGAGATGTTGCTGAATCTGTCCACACATGTTTAAAAAGTCCCCATACTTTGAAAATACTTCTGTAGAAAGAAGGTATTCCAGTCAGATCTAGATGAACATTATCCGTTAAGAAAAGTGAAGCATGTAGATTCAAGCCATTTATTCCATGTAGGATGCATTGAGCTAAAGGCCTCCACACAAGACTTTTAGGCCCATATAACAACCTCTGAATGAACTGTAGTCTATATGTGGCTCCTCTGCTCGCAAGATTCACCAATGCCACCTTGGCCACCTTCATCTCTCGGCAGAAACAGAACACTTTGAGGTGTCCAGTGCAAATTGTTCCAAAAGAAATTGACTAGTTCTCCTTGAAGCTTTGGTAAGAGTCTGGCGGGTGGATCAACACAAGCAAGTTTATGCCAAATAGAGGAACTCACCAAATTATTAACAATGAGTACTCGTCCTCTGTAAGAAAGTTGTGGAAGCAACCATTTCCACTTCTGTAAATGACTTTGGATTTTCTCAAACAATCTATTCCAGTTTTGTTGAACAAAGTCACCTAGGTAAACTAAAAATCACTCTTCCATTTTAATCCTCCAGGTAATAAGGGAGGGTCTCTTTTCCAGTCACCTATGAGAAGGGCTTCACTTTTTTCCCAATTAACTTTGGCAGAAGAAATCTTTTTAAAATCGTTAATAATACATTCCAGTCTTCTTGCGTCACCAGTGTTAGTTATAAAAACAATGACATCATCTGCATATGCAGAAAGTTGTACTTGAGCATTACAGTCAGGTATAGAACAACCTTTTAACTCTGCTCTTAATCTGTGTAGAAGGTTCAATGGCAATGGAATATAACATTCCTGACATAGCACAACCCTATCTAACACCTCTCTGCACATCAAAAGGAGCGCTTAAACCACCATTGATTTTGAGTACACTTTGAATGTTACTATACATTACCTCAATCATTTTTATAAAATAAGTACTAAAACCAAAAACCTTTAAAACATTTTTCAAATATTCATGTTCAACACGATCAAACGTTTTCTCTTGATCTAATGAGATCAATCCACACTTAATAACTTCTAATGCATCCCTAATAAAATATATATATATATAATCAAAAATTGATATATTTGGTATAAAGTAATTTTGATTAGGCTGCATAATTTGGTCCAGTACTTTTCTTAATCTTACAGCTAAAGCCCTTGATAAAATTTTATAATCTGAACACAAAAGTGGCACAGGTCTCCAATTACCTATTTTTTGAGAATCTTTATTTTTGGGTAAAAGAGTAATAACTGCTCTTCTACAGCTTAAAGGCAATAATCCTTTATTTAAACTGTCATTTAAAACTAAAAACAAATCTTCACCAATCACTGGCCATAAAACTTTATAAAAATCAACAGGAATTCCATCAATGGCAGGCGATGTGCCATTCTCCATGCTCATCATGACTGTATATAATTCGTCTTGTGATACAGGAGTCTCACACATTGCATTAGAGTCATCATCAATTTTACAGAGACTTTCAATATCACTCTGTGATACTTCACACTTATATAAAGTAAAAATTAACAGCATATTTGCGAATCTTGCTCTGTAATATTTTCTCCTGTATCAGATTTTAGTGAATGTATTATGCGACTTTTACCTTTTTTTTTTTTCCAAATTGAAGAAAAATTTTGAAGGTGCATCCATTTCTGAAATGTTCTGAAATCAAGAACGAATTAAAGCACCTTTTGCTTTTACACCCAATAAATCTGCAAGTAAATCTTTTTTGGCTTTATTTTCTTTAAAATCAGCACTATTATTTGTAGAAGCTGTTGTATTTAAAAGTTCTGTTATATTTTTTTCTAACTCTTTCATTGATCGCATTGTTTCTTTAGTAACATTAAAAGTGTACTCTTTACATAATTGTTTAATTTGTATTTTCCCGCAATCCCACGATTGTTGCAGTGAAGAATACATTTGTTTTTGTTTTTTAAAATTTTCCCAAAACACAGACATTTTTTTTTTAAATTTTCATCATTTAAAAGTGATGTATTAAAATTCCAGTATGCACTTTTTACTAAAATTGACAAAAATCTTACAAATAACTGAACAGTGGTCGGAAAAACCAACGGCAATTATACGACAGTCTTTGACATGATTCACTTGCCATGGAAATCTGATTATCTTTGCTATGTGCCCAAGTATATTGTTTATCTTTTAAATGTACATTTCTCCACACATCACATAAATCGCAAACTTCTACTAAATTCTTCATTTCTTTCTGTGAAGTACTTTGTGTTTTGTCATTTTCTGTGCAATTAAAATCTCCACCTAAAAACAATAAATCCTCTGAATCTACATTAATAATAACATCACTAAATTTCTTTTAAAAATGTATTTTTCAGCTCCTTTATTAGGAGCATAAATATTTAAAAACACCATTGTTGCATTTTCAAATTTGACTTTTAAAAAACGCCCTTTAACTATTTCTTCTTCTTCAACAGAAAGTGGAGACACTGTTTTGGAGAACAAAATAGCTGCTACTCCACTGTTGTAAAACAGATGGCTCATAAAAATCTGACCATCCCAATCTTTCTTCCAATTTATTTCATTAAGATTGTCACTTTGTGATTCTTGAATAAACGTGACATCTAGGCGTTTCATTTTTATGAATTCAAATAAACACATTCTTTTCTGACCGTCTCTAGCACCATTTAAATGGAGAGTTCCAATATTAAATACTCTCATAGAAAATGATGTTTTAAGAATAAAAGAAACAATCAGAAAAAATGCAACTTTGAACAAAATCAAATTACACCAAATCTGGTTTCTCATCATTAAAGAGTTTTTATTTTTTTCACTTTACAAACTGTGGTACGTGTACCATTAGTGGTACGCGGCCTTCCTTCCAGTGGTAGCGGAAGAATCCCTGAATAATAAAAGAATAAAATTAACACACGTTTAACCCTTTGACGCGTACGATAACACAGAGACTCATGTGATCAGACAGCATAGACTGTTCCCTGAAGTGTACGATTATGCTAGTGTGCTTTTAATGTTTATTTTAGTGCATCGCGTCATCAGATGTTAAAAATCAGTCCGCTTGGCGCAGAGCCAGAGGAAGAAGCGCGCTTACAGAGCAGATACACACGCGCTAGAGCAGCCCTTATGCGCTGTTGTGTTGCGTTTCAGTTACTGCAAACTCAGGATTTGCCTAATACTGCATTACTGGTAAAATAATAATTACAAATGTGTTAAAACATGTGCTCGTAGTTGTGTAAAATAATGCGTGTTTTTGATATATAAATTTATATATATGATAAAGCCTATATTTATCAGGTCCAAGCAACATTTCCAGGTTTTGATGAATAAGCTATAAATTAATACTTTACAAGTACAGCAGTTTTCTTTTTACTTTTTAAGAACAGTGCCATTTTTAATTAACTATTAAAAGCATATTCTAATTTAAATAGTGAAGTTTTTTTTGTTTTGTTTTTGTCTGCAAGCACAGTTAATGTTCAAACTATTTATAACATTTAAAGTGGCTGACAATAATAAATATTCTTAATAATAGAAATGAATCTGCCTCGTTTTTAAACTGTGCAGTGCTGCAGCTGCTTAATTAGGCCCACTACGCTACTGTATTTCAATACTGGTCATTATGGTGGTACTTGGAGAGACAATTTTTTTCTGAGATGGTTCTTGGTAAAAAAAAGTTTGAGAACCACTGCCTTAGACAATAAACCTCTGTGTCTATGAATGCACCTTCTTTTGTCAGAATCTTTACATCTTTCACGAAAGCAGAAACATCTTGGAAATAATCCTCAGCATCCACATTTGGTAAAAAAAATTGTTTCCCTCAGAAATTTCCTGATTTCCTCAGCCGTATATCTTTGTGTTTGATTTTCATTTTCATTTTGCGACGATGAAAAGGAACAAACTGAAGAACTGGAATCTGAAGAATCCACATCATTATCTGATATTATATAATCAGTCTTAGTTCTGTCTTTTTTTGCTTGTTTGATCATTTTGTTTTTACTAGCTTATTTTCTTTTTATGAGGAACTTTAAAGATTTGCTCTGGTTCAACTTCCATTTCCACTATTCCTTCACCTGTACTTTCCTTAGTTGTTCCAACTGTGGCCTCTTGGGCCATCCTCAGAATTAACTGAGATACGAACAGCAGAAGTACCCGCCACTACTTCTGCCATGGTAGGAGCCGCCACACCTGCCCCTACTCTCTCCTCAGAGACTGCATCATCAACAGCAGGTACAGGGGCATCCACCGCGACAGACGCAGCCTCAGAAGACTTGCACTAAGTCTTTCTGACCTGTCTCACTTTCACTTGTGCACGTCAGTATCAAATGACCGATTTTTCCGCATAAAAAACATTTCATTATGCTCTCAGATGTTGCATAAATAGTGTAATTGAAACAGTCTACTTTGACATTAAACAACAGGTTTAATTCGTCACTGTTGTCTTTCAGAATCATGTAAACTTGTCTTCTGAAAGACATCACATGTTTTAACAAAGGTGATTTACACCCAAGAGCCATTTTCCTAATCGGTAAAACTCATTTTTCAAAAGACAATTCTTTTGCAATACATGCATCTGAAACAAACAGAGGTATGTTTGACACAATAATTTTCCTAGATGGACTACTAAGAGGAAGTACAGGTATGAGTTCAACATTTATCACCACTCCTTTTTGCACAATCTCTTGCTTGCTCTTGCTTAAAAACAAAACAACCCCATTGTTCATCCTTGAAGCTGAAACCACTGACGAACATCCCACAACTTCGCCAACCGCTAGAATACAATCCTCCACACCAGTCTTACACATAATTTAACTCCATGATGCCGAGACAAAAACTTTCACAATTCGCGTCTCCTGACGACGACATACCTCCCGGCAACAAAACACTCCGGGAGTAAACTTACTACACTCACAAACACTAAACGACAACACACGTATACACACAACAAACAAAGAAAAGTTAGAAAGAGAAACCATTCAAACTCACTGCACTTTTTCAACACTCGCTCACCAAACACTCACTCAGGTACATGCGCACACACATACAGAGAGAGAGAGAGAGAGAGAGAGAGAGAGAGAGAGAGAGAGAGAGAGGGGGGGGCAAACATTAATGTAAGAATTGATTTCAAATACTGTCCACTGCTCTAGATAACGGTCAGTTTTTAATTAGTCACACAATGACTATTGTTAGTTTAAGCAACAAAGGCTAGTAACAGGTAAAAGCCAAAAAAAATTGTGTATTTATGTTTTCCCTTTGATTTCAGTTATGTTGTGCTTTATTTATCAACATTTAGCAACACATGACTTTACATTTTTACTACACTTTCAGATATTGCATGAATTAATAGTTAGTAATAGTTTAATAGTTAGTAGTTTTAATAAATTTATTGGGGTATAACTAATAACAGGGTAAAAGAGCATGCGTTCACCTGGAGTCTGGCTTCTCCAACTCTGTTGCTCTTGACTGGGAAACCTTAAACAGTTTCCTAAAAATCCAACAAATACAAACACAGTTAGAAATAATATTAAACTATTGTGTATCTCTCTGTGTATTAAAGCTGTCATGTTTGGTAATCATGTAATAAAAATACATGTAAACGCTAATAAATCTTAGTGTACAAAAGGTTTGCGTGTGTGGCCCCTTTAAGAGGCGTCGTCATTTTAACACTGCGCAGCAAACTTTGAGAAAAGTGAGACGAGCAGTTCTAGTGCAGCTTGTAATATGTGTGCATGCATCTTATAAAGTGAGTTTTGCTCTGCTATATAATGCTTTATATTAACATTAAGCTGTAATCTTTGATGTTTGTATTGAAAGTGATTATTTCACTGACGTGAGCACATAATTCGATGTGATTGTTACCAATACAAGATCAATATCTATACATCGGCTGTGAGATTTGTTAGTATATTGGTTATACTTTATGTTCCATGTTGCCTATGAGGTTGTTGTTTTTCTTTGTATTATAAACTGAGCAAGAGTTTGGATAAGTATAATTTTGGTAAATGGCTTAGTTAAATGCTAACATGGTAACTATTTCACTTATTCTCAGTGATATTGATGATAATGCTGGTTATTGTGCTGACAAAAATCATGTTTGACATTTGTATATTCATTTTTTGTATTTATCTTTGTAAAGACCACACCTATTACATGCTACAGTAAAGTCTCAGAAAAAGAGAACAGTTGTTGACTGAATTCCTGGGCTCTGATCAGCCCACCAGAGCGAGTGATCCATTCCATAGTCCTTACAGTTACCATTCCAAATCCTATACTTAGCTTATTTACTTAGCCTGTGACTCAGTATTAGCCTTGTATAAAAATCACATCATTTAAAAACTCTTACCCGTACTCAGCATGAGGCACATCAGCACAACAAAGCCAAAGAATAATCCAGAAAGTGCACGAGGTTTAATGTCCGTTTCATGTGCTCTCTTTTTCCAGACATACGAGAAAAGAACTGCAGAAATAGAGAAATTAAAAAAGCACACACAATCAATAATGTCCATAGCAAGTTCACTCTTCAAAGATGTGAAGTAAACTGTGTTTGTAAAATAATGTTCCCTCAAGTAAATGTAAAGTGCAAACTAAAGTCCCTGATATTATCATATTAACATAATCTGTAGCAAAAACATGGAGACCATCACATGTACATCAACATATTTTAACACAATCAGGCAACAGTATACCTGCAATAAAACATATGTAAATATATGTAAATAGATATGTAAATAATGTAATCCTCTTATTTTCATTTTTGAAGAAACATTGTAATGCTGGGATACTGAATGAGGATCAGACAGCAGCAATCATTCTTTATTTTTGTCATTATTTCATAAAGCTCTTGTGTCAGAATAATGAATATGACCTCAGTTGTGTGGAATGTGGATTTACCCGAATAAACAATGACTGTGAAAGCCGCCAATTCTCTTGTTGTTGTGAAAAATCTGATCCATGGTTTAAGGCTCTCTGCAGACAGAAAGTGTGAAATACATCAGCTCTTACACATTGTCTTATTACAGTTTTATGTTAATCCTGTCTTGACTGACTAAATGATACGATTTTCTCTTTTGACAGAGACCAGCACATGTTCTTACTCCCAAAATTAAATATTCAAACAAGGATGATCATCAACATCCAGGTGAAAAATTAAAAATAATTCCAAAAAATACTTTGGGTAGATTAATTGGGTATTTGTTTAACAATGTACTTGTACAATGTAGAATATCTACTATTAGTGTAGAGATTCATGGCATTACTACTACACTCTGCCCTCCAAACGTTTGGAAACAATACGACAATGTTTTAAAAGAAGACAATTTTGCTCATCAAGGCTGCATATATTAAAATAAATACAGTAAAAACTTTTTAATTGAGAAATTGCAATATTAAAACAGTTTTACTTATTGTAATTATAATTGTATATTGTATAAACAGTTTTCCTAGTGAATGTAGTTTCAAATTGAGTTTATTTATGTGACTCAAAGCTAAATTTTATTCAACATTACTTCAGTCTTCAGTGTCATATGATCGCTCTAAAAATCATTATAATATAATGATTTGTAGTTCTTTGGTAAAAAGAACATTAAAAACAATAGCTGTTCATTGCTTATAAAATTCAAATTTTTGGAGGGCAGTGTATCTGTTATATTGCTGTACTCTCCACTTTCAATATTTGATGCCTTAACATACTTAGATGCAATAGAATCATTCACTAACAATAATACAATGCTAAGAATTAAAGGGGGCCTATTATGCAAAACTCACTTTCATAAGGGGTTTGTGGCAACATAAGAGTTGTGTGGCAGCAGTCTGTGACTACAAGCAGCTTCTTGTGGTAAAAAATTATTATTTTATTTTTTATAATCAAACTTGATAAAAACAGTCGGCAGGGAACACTTTGACATTCTCCCTTTGTATGTGTCATCAGAGTGGGAAACCCCACCCACTAGTGATGATCTCTCCCTCATTAGCATATGATGTTAGTCTTGTTTTTGAATCTGCCACTATGCTGACACACAGGCATTTGTAGCTCCGCCCTCTTTTGAAAAGATCACATTTCATTTAAATTTAAAGCGACAGTCACTAAAATGCCACAATTAGAATCAACGCCTAAAGAGGTCAGTTTTAAAGAGTTATAACACATTATTTGTGTGGTATTTTGAGTTTAAACTTCTTAAACACTCTCTGGGGACATGGAGCATAATAGGTCCCCCTTTAAATGCTACCATAATTCTGCCTATATTGTTCTCTCTGTGGAAAATTCAACTTTATATCCCAACATACCTTGAAGATACTTCAAACAGGACAAAGCCCAGATCAGCATGACAGGCCTTAGAATATAAAGAGAAGAGCAAGTGATGGTCTCATGTAAAGATCCTGAAACAAAATATTTCATTACAGACATTAAAAATAACTGCATCATGTGAAGCCAATAAACCATTACTGAACTATTAAAGAATACAAATGCACAAAACACTGACACGATTCAGTCAAAAATCAACAAAACATTTTTAATATAGGATTTCTTTTAACCCGAACATAAGCAAGAGCACTAAACTCCTGCACTCACCTTCAGTAAAGCCCCAAAGAATGAAGGCAAAGAACATAAAGATGTTGGGGAAAAGGCCCAGAGAAAGCTGTAGATTCCAGATTGTGCTGCTGCAGACTAAAGAGGAAATTCAGTTAAACCACAATTACATGAGCAAAACACTTACACTGACACACAATACAGACTTATTGACTTATTAACACACCTGTGTTTTTTATTCTGCAGTAAATCAGACAGCAGAGGAGAAAAACAGCTCCAAATTCAGCAGCAACACAGGAAAGAAGCACAGCTATGTGCAAAGAGGAGAAACCTGGAGGGGGGAAAAGGAAATAATACACGGAACAGACATAGCAGATTTACTTTACAATAGTGGGTGTTTAGCACAAAACCCGAAACAGTCTGAAAATTCCCTAGTCAGTAAACTTGCATGCATTTTGATGTTCAATCTAGATAAACTTATGCCTTTAAATTTGTTCTTCATATTCAGCTCAACGTGAGCAATGAATGAGCAAACTACATTTAACAATCACTGCTCAAAATCCAACTATTAATTCATGTTGTTCCAGAATGGGAGAAATGGAGATAGACACAATAAAGTCACATTAAACATATACAGACATCTTTTTTCTCTGTAAATGAACAAATGAAAATGATCAATTTGCTACAACAGAACAAATGATTGAATAATTATATTGACAATCTTCATGAGGCCTGGACACACAAGCATAAAACAGACAGACCGATAAGCTTCTTAGAAAAATATTACATATGTACACTATGCTACGATCTCCTAAAAAAAGACACTGCTTTTGTTTCATTTAGATTTTTTTTTTATGATAGTCTAGATAAAAACATTCAGAGATTCTTATTCACAATTTTTTTTTAAATCCTACAAATGACTCACGTTGCTGCCAGTCTTTAGTTACAAAGACAAAGCTTAATCAAGTTATTAACAAAACAAATCGACAGTTTTTAAAATCCCAGGAAGCCGTGGTTTACTGTGAATTTATAACAGCTAAGAACATTGTTAGCATTAGCATTATACAGCAGCTTCACAGGGCTAATTGCATTTATAATATGGTTACTCCATATACATAGCAACAACATAAAGTTGACAAGTTCGGCTGCTCATTCAGTCAATAGATAATGGTAAAGAAACTAGCTTTGCTGTCATTAAAGGAGGCTCAACTTGAGCTATGAATTTAACCCTTCTGTAGTCCTAGAGATCTGTCTACACGGTTTGCCCTTTGAGTTAAAAATGACCCACCTTCACTAAACCTGTAAAATAAAGCAGCTACACTTAATTTCAATCCTCAAATCTGTTTTGAATGAAGAAACAACCTCATCTTCATCACAAACTCTGTGAATGTCTAGGGCTTCCCCTCATCAGTGTGCAATATTTTATCAGTGTTGCTCATTTTTGACTAAAGGTATATTTTTTAATACCAAAGGAACCTGCATATGTGTGAAGTTTAACAAGACATTATTCATAAAAGTTAAAGCAGCACATTCTTATTTTGTGTGTGTGTGTGTGTGTGTGTATGTGTGTGTCAGTAGTTTTTTGTGGTGTAAAAATAGTTGTATAACTGATGGATCAAAATCGACCCAAAGGACAACCGTTTTACCCTGTGTACACTACAGCCTTATGAAAATAGAAAATTGAGTTTTTTCTAATATTTAAGTCATTTTAGAGAAATTCAAACATCAAGATAAAAACATTGTTTTTTCTGCTGTTAAAATAATGCATGGGTCATTTTTGAGCCGTAACAGAAGGGTTAAACCCATGAGTGTACTTCTGAAGGCAAAGACTGAGAAAAAATTGTCAGCTGACAAAGTGCAATTTCTGCTGCTTAAAAATCCATGTGATGATTGACACGCCTGAATGCTTGTGCTGCTCATGAACCTGCATTGTAAACTTTATCAAATAAAACAGTTTATTTACTCAGTGATGATAGCTGGAATGATAGTCAGCAACACAGTCAGGGGTGTATGTCTGTAGAGTAATTTACATACAACAACTTTGAATCTGGCTCAGTCAATCAGAATCAAAGATCAGAATCATAAATCGCAACAAAAAGCACAGCTAACACCAAGTGCAAATGTATAATGACAAATGTTATTGGCATATATGTGTCAATATTATTTAGAAAGTTTTAATTTAAGTTTAGAGTATATGCACTCTAAATTTGAATCTGGCTCAATATAGAGTCAAGGACCACAACAATACATAGCAACAAAAGCCATTGTTAACGGGCAAATATTTAATGACAAAGCTATTGACGAAGTGTCAATATTATTTAGCAAGACTGTAATTTTAATTTAGAGTATATAGACTGTATTTGTTTCTTACCCAGTCTCCCCAGCTCTACAGTTGCATTGGCTGAAAAATCTCCAGCAAACACTTGACACATGTAAACTCCTTTATCCTCAGTTCTGATGCTCTTCAGTCTGAGAGAGAAGTTTCCTTTGGGGATTTCAGCAGTAAAGAACTCAACTCTGCCTCTGAATTGCTCATTTGATGAATCTGGTAAAGTCTCGTTGTTTTGGTAAAGCAGAACCAGAAAATCTCCATCTTTATCCGTTTTCAACCATGAAACCTCTTCAATGTGTTCAGGTGTGATGTGAGAGTCTACAGAGCAGTTCAGAGTCACGTCCTCACCAACATATGCAGAAGCGGGGCGATTTGATCCTGATACTAACAAACGCTCTGAAGGAAAACAAATACTTTCATACTTTACATGCGTTACTTGATTTAAACTTTCACCAGAATTTAAGTTGATTTCACTCACCATTACTGACTTTTATCTGAACCACAGTTTCTTCAGTATCCTGCTGAATGAAAACTCTACACCTGTATTCTCCTTCATCTTGAGCTGTCAGATTGTCCAGACGGAGGGAGAAGTTTCCATGTTGAATCTCCTCAGTAAAGAAATGAGCTCTATCATGATAATCCTGCTGCTGGACCTCTGGTCGACTCTCACCATCTTGATACAGATGAACCAGAGTCTCTGAGTCTGCTCGTCTCCATTCCACCTCCAGATCCTCCATTAGTGAGACTTCATCAACATAACAGGGTAAAACCACTGAAGATCCCAGAGGAGCAGACAAAGGAGCAGAGGGACCGTGAACAGTGAAGCCTGTAAAGAAAGCAAATCTGATTAAGGTGCTTGTAGAGGAAAAAACGCGACAGGAAATCAAACTATTTTCGCATATCATGGTAAAACAAAAAACAAGTAATAACAATACCATCAGTGACCATCAAAAACATTGATATAAACATGCAGGCAAGAAGCTCCATCGTGAATTACTTATTAAATTAATAAATCATCTCATAAATTATCTTGACAACGTGAGCCCTTTTTGGCGTCAAAAGAAACTTTCACTTTCGTTTTTTTAGGTTGAAGTGTGCGTGTTTCAGACTGGTTTGAATCCAGAACCGCAAAACACGGATATTACATTAACGGTTAAAAATGTTCTATAAAAATTGCTAATAAAAGTTATGTAAAACAGAGCCATCCCATGAGTAATAACTCATTACATTTTAAAAATGACAGAAGACAATATTAAAAGAAAACAGCAAATTTTCATTGCCTTTTTAAATTTATGGCTTTTCGTCAAAATATTAAAACAAATGCTAAATCATTGTAATGTTGCAGGCAAAAATGTTCAGTTTATCAATAAAGAAGCTTTATTATATAATGTAAAAAGTTGAATAAGCAATAAACCAGCAAATAAAAAGTTACATGTTTTATGAACGTTAGGTCTCCGTCAACCTCTTTGTCTCGTCGTGTAAATTGTATTTATTTTTATTATTAGATACTAAAGGATTCGTATCGGATTTATACGGGTTAACGTTGCCTATTTGAAAACGATTTCATGGACGCAGTGACTAGAGGGCGCCACAAATATAAATGAACCTTACAGGAAACTGACCAACGTTTGGCACTTTCCATTTTACTCAGGCAATGTTTTTAGCCCTGCGTTCTACACTTTGGGGTCCTTTCACAAGTGCGTTTTTACCGCTGATCTGAGATCTGCGTTTGTTCTTCTTCTCCAGTATTAAATAGCAGTTTGCCTCCCAAGCTGATCTAGGACAACTGTACTACAACACCGTTTAAGATGGCAGCCTCCGTCAGGCATTTACTGAAACCTTGGACGCCGAGGTACATTTATAACGTTTTCTTTACTTCTTATGACAGGAATATCTGTAACGAGAGTTTACCTTTACAGTGTTATTCATAATATATATGATTCATCGTTGAATTTACCCCCATCTTCCCAAACTGAAGCATGTCTTACTAAATACACGCCGTTGTTTGTAACATAATACGATGATCATGCCTATTCGTCCGCATGTTTTCTCAGTCTGTGCCTTATGAGATGGAGTCGGTATAATCCATACTATCTGGATCCAGAACCCAGAAAAGATGCCCCAGTCACAGAGCTCAGTCCTGAACAGAAAGAGTTGCAGGAGCTCAAAACTGTGAGACCGATAAAAGCAGCTCTGACCGGCGACACCAGCTCTTCATTCAGCGACCCTCTGATCAGGTAAAACAAAGTAAACAGCATTTAAAGTCAATATAGTGCAATTCCATGCAAATGAATACTCAAAAATCTATCTCAGTGTTTTCAAACTATTTATATTTGATTTATCAAACAAAGTGCCAATTTCACATCCATAATGAAGCAGTTATAAATAAACTCAATCATGTTTGTTCTATAGAGAGTATCTATAATCAAGTATTTTTGGACTCCACTGTACATACACTGAAAAACAAACTAGTCTAAAACAATTTTCACTTTGAAATTGCTAGTGAAATCCCACAATTTAAAAACCAAGAGACACATTAAACAAATTTTTAGTTCAGATATTCTGAAGTAGAAAAACTGAAATACTATTTTTGTTTCAAACAAATTTTTCAGTACAGAGTTGGATCATTTATCAGGGTTTCTACAAATAGCCTAGTTAAAAGAAAAAAATATATAACCATAATTGGGAACTATATTGGTAAATAGTTTATAAACAGTTAATAAAACGTTTATTGAGATGGATTGTAAGTGGATGAGTGTTAGCCTGATTGAGTAGCTTTACATAGACAAAATTAAGCCCCGTTTAAAATTTCAGACCAACAACACAATAATTCAGCAATTTTTAAAGGCCTAAAATGTAGTTTTTGACATACAAGACTGGCAACATGGTGGCTCAGTGGTTAACACTGTTGCCGGTTCGAGTAACGGCTGGGTCAGTTGGCATTTCTGTGTGGAGTTTGCATGTTCTTCCCATGTTGGCATGGGTTTCCTCCGGGTGCTCCGGTTGCCTCCACAGTCCAAACACATGCGCTATAGGTGAATTGAACAAGCTAAATTGGCCGTAGTGTATGTATGGATGTTTCCTAGTACTGGGTTGCAGCTGGAAGGGCATCCACCGCGTAAAACATACGCTGGATAAGTTGGCGATTCATTCCGCTGTGGCGACCCATGATGAATAAAGGGACTAAACCGAAGGAAAATGAATGAAATTTAAGACCCCGCATATACCATGTTTATGTCAAATGTGTTTTTTTCTCTACCAGCAAGTTCATCAACATGATGATGTATGATGGCAACAAAATCCTTGCTAGAGGAATTATGACACAGGTTTGTTACATTACATACACTAGTCAAAATACCTGAAATGAGCCTCAACGTAATTTCTTGGATGATTGTTTGGCACCCATTTAGACGCTGGAAACCATAAAGAGGAAACAGGTGGAGAAATACCACAAATCTCCGGCTGCTAAGAGAGAAGAGATCGAGTGCAACCCCTACGCCATCTTCCATCAGGCCATGGAGAACTGCAAACCCATTATCGGCCTGGCCAGCATTCAGAAAGGAGGGAAGTTTTACCAGGTCAGTGGATGAACTGTTCACATTCACAATTAATAAAGCATTTACAAGACCCAACTTTCAACTATAAAAGAAAAACTTAATGCACTTTGGCTCTTCATTTACACAACATCATCATCATCATCATCATCATTCTGAAATCAATATTTGAAACAGATTTTGTAAATCATGCAGTTATTCTCAGCATTAACTTTAAGTATAGTAGTATTCAAGCTTATTAAACTTTATAAAACATTGACTCTTACATTATCGGTCCTGCAGGTGCCCGTTCCTCTCACAGACAACCGGCGGCGTTTTATGGCCATGAAGTGGATTATCACAGAATGCAGAGACAACAAGCACCGGCGCACGCTCATGTACGAGAAACTCTCGCAGGAGTTGCTCGCCGCCTTCGCTAATGAGGGAAACGTGATTAAACGCAAACATGAACTTCACAAGATGGCTGAAGCCAACAGGGCGTACGCACACTACCGCTGGTGGTAGACAAAGCAGATCTGGACTCATTATTCACACAGTGATGTGGTGTGTTATAGACTGACAGCATCAGGAGAGATTGGATCATGGTGGTTTATCTTGACTCACAAATACACAGTAGTTGGCTTTGTATGGGAGTAAATAAAGCAAGCAATGAGGAAAAAAAAAACACTTCATTTTCACCATGAACAGAGTGATTGACTGTACACAATTAAAATATATACAATAAATCAATTTCGGTCGAAATTTTTAGGATCCTGAGGTATCAATGATACTATATACACTCACCGGCCACATTATTAGGTACACCTTAATAATACCGGGTTGGACCCCCTTTTGCCTTCAAAACTGCCTCAATCCTTTGTTGTGTAGATTCAACAAGATACTTGAAATATTCCTTAGAGGTTTTGGTCTGCATTGACATGGTAGCATCACGCAGTTTCTGAAGATTTGTCGACTGTACATCTATAATGCGAATCTGCCGTTTCAACACATCCCAAAGGTGCTCTGATGTATTGAGATCTGCTGCCTGTGGAGGCCATTTGAGTACAGTGAACTCATTGTCATGTTCAAGAAACCAGTCTGAGATGATTTGCACTTTATCACATGGCGTGTTATCCTGCTGGAAGTAGCCATCAGAAGATGGGTACACTGTGGTCATAAAGGGATGGATGTGGTCAGCAACAATACTCAGGTAGGCTGTGGCGTTGACACGATCCTCAATTGCTAGTAATGGGCTCAAAGTGTGCCAAGAAAATATGCCCTACACCACCACCAGCCTGAACCGTTGATACAAGACAGGATGGATCCATGCTTTTATGCTGTTGATGCCAAATTCTGACCCAACCATTTGAATGTCGCAGCAGAAATAGAGACTCATCAGACCAGGCAACGTTTTTCCAATCTTCTATTGTCAAATTTTGGTGAGCTTGTGTGAATTGTAGCCTCAGTTTTCTGTTATTAGCTGACAGGAGTGACACCCGGTGTGGTCTTTTGCTGCTGTAGCCCATCCGCCTCAAGGTTGGATGGGTTAGAGATGCTCTTCTGCATACTGTTGCCTTTCTATCAGTCTGGCCATTCTCCTCTGACCTCTAGCATCAACACGGCATTCGCGCCCACAGAACTGCCGCTCACTGGATATTTTCTCTTTTTCAGACCATTCTCTGTAAACCCTAGAGATGGTTGCGCGTGAAAATCCCAGTAGATCAGCAGTTTCTGAAATACTCAGACCAGCCCTTCAAGCACCAACAACCATGCCACGTTCAATGTCACTTAAATCACCTTTCTTCTCTATTCTGATGCTCGGTTTGAACTGCAGCAGATCATCTTGACCATGTCAAAAGCAAATTTTTCACACTTTCAAATACAAAATTGTCACATCTCAATTCATACCCAAATAATTGAGAACAGTGAAGAAAATAAGGTTTCCTGCAAGTACAAATTTTTATAAACATACTGCATCACTTTATGCATTTATTAATAACGTGCATGTTTTACTGGATACACACACACACTTCTCTTAATATAAAAAGTCATTTCATCAAATCAAAACTGTATATTAATATTGTTAGCTTTTGTAAACTTTAAATTCTGTCACATTATTTAACAAATATATCCCATATTGTAGAAAAGTGTTTTTGCCAAAATATATACAGTTGAAATCACAATTATTTGCCCTCCTGTGAATTTCTTTTCCAAATTCTTTTCAATTGATGTTGAACAGAGCAAGGAATTTTTCAGAGTATTCCCTGAACTATTTTTTTCTTCTGGAAAAAGTCTTAATTGTTTTATTTCGGCTAGAATAAAAGCAGTTTTTAATTTTTTTAATCATTTTTAGATCAATATTATTAGCCCCCTTAGGCAATATTTGTTTTGGATTGTCTACAGAGCAAACCATTGTTATACAATGACTTGCCTAATTACTCTAACCTGCCTAATTAACCTGATTAAGCCTTTAAATGTCACTTTAAGCTGAATCTCTTGAAGAATAGTCAAATATTATTTACTGTCATCATGACAAATATAAAAGAAATCAGCTATTAGAAATGAGTTTTTAAAACAATTATGTTTAGAATTGTGTTGAAAAAATATTTTCGTTAAACAGAAATTTGGGACAAATATAAAAGGGAGCTAAAAAATCTGACTTCCACTGTATATATGTTGTAAACGTGAGGTTAAATAAAATTAACGTTAATTTAATCATTTCAACCTTCATGTATCAAATATACATTTCAATGTCATGAAAAAATACATTAAATTAAATAAAAAATTTGCCTAAAATGCTTTCAAATATATATTTTAAATGCATTTCAGAATATACAGAAACATATTTTATAGAAAATGTATGCATGCAAATATAAATTAGAATTATAAACTTAGAAAATGTATTGTTGGCCTTAAAATAGATATAAAATATATTTCATTATATGGGATATTTTTATGTAAAGTTTCTTCTATGGAGTTAATTACAATTTGTTAGTCAATCAAATAGCTAAAATTCATCAAATAAATTTATATTAAAAACACCAAAACCAAAAGTCTCCTCTAGTGTTATTATTTTAGAAATGTTGTGGTAATTTGACAGACTAAAACTAAATTAATCATAAATGTAATGCTAAATTGATCAAATGGAGTGGTATTTAAACTCATTTCTAAATATATATGAAGAATGATAACTAAAAGGTAACATATTTATAGGAAATAAGCAATAAAAAAAGCACTTTGGCTTTTCTGTTTGAGTTGTTGCTCAACCATGAACAAACTGCATTACTGCACATTTCAGATTGTTTTTAGAAAATGCTGGGCATTAACTAGCAGTCATACAACCTGTAGATAGGCTGAGCTATCAGGATTATGTCCAGATTTAAAGTCAACTCAAGGTCAACAAACACATTCCCATTTCAGTCAATTGACACACAAGAGAAAAATAAGATATCCATACACACAAAAACACCTATTGAAAAGTGAAAGTTGGAAAAGCAAGATTTTGCTGGTGGTAGTGAATCCTGATATTATTTTCCATGTTGTTTATCAGACATCAATATGAGGTAAAAAGTTAAAGTTTCAGCATTGAAGTCTCTTTCAAAGAATAATAAATAAAAAGTTCAAAACACAACAAAACCAGAAAGGAGTGTGAACAAAGTAGGTACGATTCATTCTGAATTAATGATGACCTTGAAGAGAAAAAGCTAACTTTATAATCAACCCTCATATACCCAGCCAATTGACTATAATTAGGCTGCATTTACACTGCATGCTTCAAGTGACCCAATTCTGATTTTATTCTCCCACATGGCACAGATGAGATATAGCCCATGTACGTCTAAGCAGGAAAAAAATATGGAACCAGATTCACACTCAAATCAGATTCAGGCCTTGTTCATATGTGGAAATTCATCATTTAAGAACAGACTTCAGCAGAGTCCCAAACCTTAAATCACATATACTAGGACAAAAAAGCTTTTATATTGTTATAAAGCATGTTATCGAAAGAGAAAGGGGGAGAGAGAGAACGCAACATTCACCACGTAAACAATATAAACGGATATAAAACTATTGCATAAATCACGCCATGGACATACATTAAAGGGGTGGTCCACTATGAGATAATATTTTAAACTTTAGTTGATGTGTAATGTAGCTGTGCGAACAACCAAAGTAAGACACTCATTGGCTTTTACAGAGTTAGGTTAGCAAAGCCTACAGCGAACGAAGTTTGGGCACTACAAAAAAATACATCTGGGTTAGTGAGATTACAAGCGCTTCCGGTTACGTGAATTTACCATGCACACACGATAAAGTCTAGATCAGATACGCGGCCGGCCAGAAGTGCGATATTCACATTAATATAGCAGCATTTTTTTATGACACTATAACAATAATTAATATTTTTACAGTACTGTGACTGTTGGGTTCAGGGTTGGGGTAGGCATTAAAAATACAATTTATTGGGTAATTTAATGGATAAAAAATAATACTTGGTACAACTACTTTTTGTAGTTGGTTTTTACAGTGCTGTGATGGTTGGGTTTAGGGTGGGGGTAGACGTTAATAAAATACAATAAATGGGAAATGTAATAAATAATATAAATAATAATAATATAATATAATAATAAAAATAATAATATAAATTCTCATTAACTTCCGGCCACAACCGTATCCAATCTAGCAACAACCCACACACACACCCCTATTACATATACCCTCTATTACCCCTCTATTAGATATACAGTTTCTAGTGAGCGAGGACGTAAACAAGGATGCAAACCATAAATGCTGTTTGGCACCATTAACAATTTAGCTACACATTCAAATTTATCCTGTGGAGCCGATCCGCGAATCACAACACATTATGTTAGCTGACCAATCAGAGCCCCATGAGGGCGAGACTTTAAGAGGAACTAGGAAATATGAAATATATGTTAGCTGAGTAGCTGTATATAATCAAAGTAAAATATAGGAAAAAATGACATGCTTTTCTACAAATGAAACATGAGCACACATCACTTTGCACCTTATAAACACAAACAAACCTTAAAAATACACTGTGGACCACCCCTTTAAGATGCCAGCTGGTTTTATAAAGGCTAGATTAAAAGAAGATGAAATGAAAACTGAAATTAAAAATGTAAACCCTGCCAACAGATTAAATAGAGGAATTGAGAAAAAGAGCGCTCTTTTATTATCAGCTATCAGTCAGCACTCGCTCTTTTTTTTCCAGGTCATTGTGTTTTTGCCGTGTGCTGTGTAAATGCAGACAATCGGATACAAGTCACTTTTAAAGGATGATGCAAGTGGGTCATCAAAAAATAAAATAATTAGATAGTCACAAATTCGCCATTGACCATCAGGATCTGCAGTGTAAATGCAGCCTTAGAGATATTTTACCTAAAAATGAACATTTACTCTCCCTCTTGTGATTCCAACTTATGAGTTTTGTTTTTCTTCTTCTGTTGAACACAAAAGATATTTTGAAGAATGTTGGACACTAGCAGCCATAGTAGAGAAAAAAATTATAATATAGAAATCTGGTTATAAAAAGCATCATCTTTTGTGTTCACCAAACATATTTGAATCAAGTGGAGTGAAAGTAAAATACAAGTGCAATCTCTTCAACCTTAAAAATGAAACCTCTATCCTTGGTTCCAATGTCTTCATGTTCCTCTGATTGCTGATTGGTGGAGTCTCAGTCCGTCACTTCGCTGTAGTAGTATTTCTGAGCTGTGTCGCTGAGCTTCCAGCCTCCAGCACGAAACTCCAGGATCTCCAGCAAGAGCAGGCGTCCCATGGAGCTCAGATCCTCCTGTAGGAGAAACCCATCCCTCAGCAGATTGAAGAGCTGGTCCATGAGCTGAACGTTCATCTTCTCCAGTTGATCTCCAATACGGTGAAGCTGCAGCACCAGACAGTCCACCTGGGAGACACAGAAAGAGCCTTTTGACATTTTTCCTTTTTTAAAAACACATTAAAGGGGACCTATTATGCCCCTTTCTACAAGGTGTAAAAACTCTGATGTTTTTAGTGTGTGTGTGTGTGTGACGATTCAGCTACAAATACCCCAAAAAATGTTTTATTATAACTCTTTGAAAGCCTATTTCAGGCTTTGATCCAAATTGTGCCATTTTGGTGACTGTTGCTTTAAATTTAAAAAGAGATTGTGCTCCCAGCCCTATACTGAAAAAGGCGGCGGAGCTTAAAATGCCCATTCATTAGCATAGCAGCAGGTTTAAAATGACTGCTTCTCACTCAGGGCTGTCTAAGCATCACTATTTTCTCAACATTTGTGACCCTCCAAAACTATTTTTTTCCATTTCAGCCAAATGCACTGGGTTTCAGACACTTTAGCGTATCGCTATTTATCTACTCAATAATCAATCCATTTCAATAAAGCACAGTAATAATGTTGGAGATTCACCTCCTCTTCATTCTTCAGGGCATCTGACTGGGCCAGTCTTAACAAACAGTCATAGACCGGGTGAACCAGAGCCACCATGGGCATGTTGTTGACCTGCAGTGGACAGAATAAAGTCAGCAAGCGCTTCATGCATTTATAACTGTGATTCTGTGAACTTCAGGACACACCAAGTCGATGGTCGACCATTGGGTTAACATCAGAGCTCGTTAACCCAATCCAGCATGTCAGCGTGATTGGTTTCTCAGCAATTAGGAATGCTCAAAATAACAGATTAACCAAATAACCATGAACCAAAAGAGTGCGTTTGTAACCGATTAATGGTATCAGTTAAACGATTAAAAAAAATATTATTTTATATATTTTTAAAGTTTAAGGGCCGATGACCGAAAGCGTTTTTGCATTGAGAAGGGCATTTTTTAAATGATTTACTAAAGGCCGCGAATGTTTTGCGCGCTGCTTATGCGCCCTGCGTGTCTCACGTTGTGCCGTTGCACGCCGTGTCCTCGCAGTTGAAATAAAAGTAAACCCTGAGCAAAAAAAAAAGCACATTACGTCAATTGCGTCTGTTACATTTTTCAATCCAATGAAAGCAGAGGTGGGGTTTCTGTTGAGGTGCCTGCAGTGTTTGTGTTGTCAAGATGACGGAGAACTTTTAATGATGGAGTAGAGACTTGTGGTCACGGTTTCAAGTTATCCAGAGCTGTATGACTTTACAAATCTTAAATATCACAATGTTATTATATATTACAATCATAACAACATGGACAGCAACACTCGCACGCAATAGACCAGCTAATTCAGTCATTTATAGTGACATAAAAAGCGCACTGCGCTTCTTTTTTTCTTGTCAACATAAAAGTCAGTGTGGTGCGCCTCGTGTTTTTGATGTGCCACAAATATTTGTTAACTTGGGACGGTAACAAGTGCAACCACATGTGCCTACAGACGTATTTTGTCAAAGCAGCAAAATGAAAGCAGAATATTTCTGGTCACAATTTGACACAGACGAGTTGACAAACCAGCGCTGATGCTGATGGCCTCTGTGCTGCCTGGAGTGATAAACTCAACAAAGAGGCTATTGATGATTTAGTGTACAACCAACAAATCAACATTTTTTCCATTTGGAAAATTACAGTTATTATTAGTTCTTATATATGTTCTGTACGCTGCTGTTTGCATGTTAAAATAAATCAGTATTTTAACATGCAATATTTAATGCCACACAAAATAGACACGTCAAATTTTATTAAATTTTTTATGAAATAATATTTTAATATTAATCTGTTAATGGTTAATATTTGGTTAACGAGCGTCGGTTGGTAAAAATAACCGAAATGAGCATCCCTATCAGCAATAAATTAGAGTGCAAAATCAAAAAGATGAAGTGACGAAGTACACAATGGGCTCTACGCACAACTAGTGTTTTTCAGCCAACGATAAACTTCCAGTGAAAGCTTAATGTGACTGTTTTTAATTTCATAAGGCTTCTTTTACATCACTGATGTTGTAATATAATAAAAATATAATCAGTAACATAGACTTGAGCATTCATTTAGTTGTTGAAGCATAAAACAAGATGAAAGAGTGTAAACACTAGCACTGTCAGTAGCAGCAGGCGAGCAGCAGGAGCAGGCAAACTCCATTGACAATACTGGCATAAAATATATTTTCTTATTTTTAAAGATGTGGCACAAAAAATGGAATTAAATGCAGTGCTTCTTGTATAATCTGAGACCCACTTTATATCGTATATCAATCAGGCGGTGAAGATCACAGATTTTTTTTAAAGAAATTAGATCTTAAACGTGGCGATTTTGTAATAACGCAGCAGTTCACCTGAAGCGCTTGAGCTGACTGACTGAAAATTAAAAGTCTGTGCATATACACCATTCAAGTCAAGGAACACAAAGAGGCTGGCTGTAATTTTGCTACGTTTCTCAAATATTTGTAAACTTAATGGATTATTAGATTATCAGACAAATTTGCATGTACAAAACACTCCATAGGGAGCGACAAGTACTGTGAGAATAGTACTAAATGCTGCTTTTTTACACTTTGAAATGCGTAAAGACATGTCCTCTCACATAGGTACAGAACGCAACTCTCATTTCAGTCAGCTGTTGTCCGTTTGGTCCAGACGAAACCACATGTGACTGACATGAGCAGACAACACATTTGGGTTTTACATGGCTTGGTGTGTCCTGGACTTTAACCAGCAGTTTTGTTTGTTTGTTTGTTTATCAGCATCGTATGGCTATTTCATGACAAGATCAATACATATAAAAACATTACATGATAAGAAGAACTTCATATTTCAATAAGAGATGATACACAAATATATAAATAGAAATAAAAAAATAAAATGTATATTAAAAGTTAAATGTTTTTTTCAATTCAATATTTGATAAATAACTAAACATTCTTCCCATCAAAGTGTTTTCATGATAAAAATAGTGTCTAATGGTACTTAAACTTTCACATTCTAATAACATGTGTTTTATGGTGACCTGAAGTCTAATGGAAAGTTTTAATCAACAGCAATGGCGACTCATTGAGCCTCTCAAATGTTTTCGGAAGTTATCAATTACAGCCAAGTAACAAATGAACATGGCTGATTTTGAACGTTTAAAAAGTTTTTTTTTAACAAAGTAAAAAAAAAATGTTTGTGTATGTTTTAATATAATATAACATAACATAACAAAACATAACATAAGGCGATGCAGTGGCGCAGTAGATAGTGTTGTCGCCTCACAGCAAGAAGGTCGCTAGTTCGAGCCTCGGCTGGGTCAGTTGGCGTTTCTGTGTAGAGTTTGCATGTTCTCCCTGCATTGGCGTGGGTTTCCTCCGGGTGCTCCGGTTTCCCCCACAGTCCAAAGACATGCTGTATAGGTGAATTGGGTAGGCTAAATTGTCCGTAGTGTATGAGTGTGCATGGATGTTTCCCAGAGATGGGTTGTAGCTGGAAGGGCATCAGCTGCGTAAAACATATGCTGGATAAGTTGGCGGTTCATTCCGCTGTGGCGACCCCGGATTAATAAAGGGACTAAGCCAAAAAGAAAATGAATGAATGAATAATATAATATAATATAATATATTATAATATAATATAATATAATATAATATAATATAATATAATATAATATAATATAATATAATATAATATAATATAATATAATATAACTGAACTGTAAAGCACTTCCTGGAACTATTTGAGTCTAGATCATAGGTCTCAAACTCAATTCCTGGATAATAAAATAGATAATAAATAATAATGAATTATAATAAATCTCTCTCTACGGTTCTGAAATTGAGGACACAGTTGTGAACACTTGCTGATCACATTAATCATATTAGGCTATTATCAATTAAAAACCAAGTAATGGACTGCAGCTTTAAAACATCAAAACAGAAAGCAGCTGTTCACCTTGAGGTAGTCAAAGATGTTGCAGATGAAGGACACGAGGCAAACCCACTCCTGAGTCGACCTCTTCCTCGTCTCTTCTCTGGCTTTAAACTCCTGCTGCAGTCGATTGAGCAGATTACGTCGAAACACACTCCCGTTCGTTTGTTTGGCCTCCGCCTGAATAAAGCAAGTCAACTCCGTATTAAAGAGGACCCATTATGCCCCTTTTTACAAGATGTAAAACAAGTCTCTGATGTCTCTAGAGTGTGTGTATGTGACGTTTCAGCTCAAAATACCACACAAATAATGTTTTATAACTCTCTGAAACTGACCCTTTTAAGCTTTGATCCTAATTGTGCCGTTTTGGTGACTGTCGCTTTAAATTCAAATTAAATTGTACTCTTTAAAACAGGGCAGGGAAAAAAATGCCTGTACATCAGCATAGTGGCAAATTCAAAAACGGAACTAAATTTATCTTTGTGTAAAAAAACTCTAATGGTGGACGGCATCTTCTCACTCAGGGCTGTTTATGCTAATGAGGGAGAGAATGTCACTAATAGGCGAGACTTTTCCACTTCGATGACATGCAAAGGAGAATGTCAATCAAAATGTTTCTGCAGACTGTTTTCATGAAGTGTGATTACAAAAACAGAATTAATATATTTTTACCATTAGATGCTGGTTATATTCACAGACTGCTGACACACAACTGTGTCTAAAGCACTTTTAAAAATGATTTTTGCATAATAGGTCTTCTTTAAAAAAACATCAGGACAAATGTTTGATTACCCAAGCTTTTTGTGCATTAAAATTAGTGCTGCACAATATACAGTAGATTGTTTTAGCATCGATATCGCAATGTAAATCCACAATTGCCACATTGCAGGACGTTCAATGTGTAGTCAGGATTATAACTGACCAAAAACAACGGTTCAGAACACACACAAATTGAAGAGTCACTTCAGTTTAACAACAACCTAATTTTTTTTTTCTTTTACAGTTTATAAACATTTTCTTCAGCTAAGCTGACTTTCTGTCCTCTACCTGTATTTGCATTCAAGTTGCAAGCAATATGACAGTACAATGCATCTCAAAAACATGCAGCAACACAACAGTGTAAAGGTAAACAATAAAGGTCTTTCACATCCCAGTGTTTGTGCAGTGTTTTTATTTCCTCCTTGTGGCAAATACTGATGTTTTGCAATGAAAACATGACATCTCAGTCTCCAAAAATTCAGAGTACATTCACACCCAAAAAACCTAGATTTACTCTCCCCGACATTCCAGACTCCTTGATTTCAATAATGCAGAGGAACATAAGGATTGTATGAAACAAGTTAACTCTACCTTTGGGTAATCTGTAAATGTTTGTGCGAATGTTTTTTTAAGGGCCTATGACCGTGCATGCATTAAGCAAGTTTCAAGCATTCAGACACAAGGAATTACTGTTTATAACTTTAACAAAGATTAACTGTATTTAATAATTAATATGTTATTGTATTTGAATTATAATGCAAACGTAGACTATACAGCTTTATTGTACATTTGATTATTTCATTTCTGTATCTGAATACTGTTAGACTCCATTTGTGTATTTACTCTACTGTACTTATATATGCTTGTAATTTGTTTATTGCATTTTATGCAAATGAACTTTCCCAAAAAAATCATCCCAATTAATCAAAAAGTTTTCATTTTTTCCAAATAGAGCTTATCAATTTATCTGAATAATGATATAATTGCAATATAAATTCAAGTCAACATTTCACAATAAACATTTGCATTAAAAAAAACAAAACATTTCTATGAAGGTAAATCAGTAGCAGACCTTGAGAGCTTGCAAATCTAAATGTGAGAACTTGGGATAATATTTGTACGTGTACATTAAAATTAACACTCTCAGGACTATTGCAAAATGTGTAGCAGAAGTCAGAGCGTGGGGATTTAAACATGTACTGCCAAATCTGAAAGGTTGTGAGTGCCGACTTGTGGTTGTACAGCAAAACTGCAATAAAGTGCTCAGGTAAGTTTGCCATACACAGTTGTGTCTGCCAGTTTGTATTTGTGAATGACATTTTACAAACACATAACTATTAATCTGCATCAGGTGTTTTGATTATTATACTGTCTATGGGTGAAGATCGAGAGATTCAACTATACACATGAGAGCTGTGAGTGTCAATTTCAACCTACACATACACGTATTACTATCACAAGTTCTCACATTTAGATTTGCAAGCTCTCCAGGTTTGCTGCTGATTTACCTTCATAATTTTACAATATCGTGCAACCCTAATTAAAACGTGTATGTGGTGCATTAGTTTACCTGGACAATAGTGTAACAGATGCGTCCGGCCTCCCTGCTGAAGACCTGGTCCTTCAGAGACTGGTCCACTATTACACCGGACACTTTCTCCAGGTCAACAGATCCTGGGTCTGGCAAATAAAAAAAGACCTTAATATAATACATTTTATATTTAGCAGATGTTTTTTTTTTATTTATCCAAAGTGACTTACGATATGAGACAAAAGCACTTCAAATCATCAGAGAAGCACCACTATATAAATGCTATAAGTTACTATATCTACAAACCCTAATTATTATATTACCTAAGCATATGGAGAGGACAGAGCATGTCCTACATGTGGTTTGTTACATAATAATTCTTTATATAATAATTCAATAACATTTGAGCCTCCAAGCAGAACGGATAAAGCAAAACATACACCAGATCAAATATAGTGACCTTTCAAGGCAGTTTTGAGAAGTTTCTGAGTCTCTAAATCAAATGACTGGATCTTGTAGTCTTCTTTTGAGGAGTTCTCCATTCTGTTTATAGAAGAAAGACAGGAAATCAATTGATAGATCAATAACAAACATTCAGTTAGTGGTATTCAACAACAGTTTGAAAATTTAATGTGAAGCCATGGCAAACAGAGGCAGATTTATCCAAAAAGCAAGATAAGTGGCCGCTTAGGGCCCCCTAAGGCCCCCCAATAAATATCTAAAGAACACACAGGTAGAAAATATATAATTTTTACCACATACATATATATATTTATATACCATTTTATTGAAAACCTAATTTATGAAGCAAAATAAACCATCATTTACAAAAAATGCTGAGTTCAGGGTAAAATGCCAAGGTAAAACTTCTGTTGCATAACATCACATCTGATGTTTGTTTATATGTAATTTGAGTCATGCATGGGTAATACAAAAACAACCACACTTTAAGCTATATTTTTTCCAATAGTCTACAGAACAAACCATCATTATACACTAACTTGCCTAATTACCCTAACCTGCCTAGTTAACCTAATTAACCTAGTTAAGCCTTTAAATGTCACGTTAAGCTGTATAGAAGTGTCTTGAAAAATATCTAGTAAAATATTATTTACTGTCATCATGGCAAATATAAAACAAATCAGTTATTAGAAATGAGTTAATAAAACTATTATGTTTAGAAATGTGTTGAAATAAATCTCTCCGTTAAACAGAAATTGGGGAAAAAAATAAACAAGGGGGCTAATAATTCTGATTTCAACTCATATAAATATATATAAATATATAAATATATATACTATATTTATATATATATATTTGACTGGCATGTGGGTCTGTTGAATGAAGCAAATGTTACATATTGAATTATGTTAACATATGCACGAGAACTCCCATCAGAAAGGTAAATTCACACAAAAAACTATAAAGAATTATTGGGCCCTAATATTGACCAAGAAACAATCCTTTTAATCAATTTTTGCCATGTTTTGTTAAAATTATGTTTATATAGCAAAACGCCAAGGTAAAAGTTCCGTTTCATAACATTTAATATTGTTTTTATGTAATTTGAGTCATGCATGGGTAAAACAAAAACAACAACACACACACACACACACACACACACTTTTTCCTGGCATGTGGGTCTGTCGAATCAAGCTAATGTTAAATATCAAATTATGTTAAAATATGCACAAGAACACCCATCAGAAAGGTAAATTCACCCACTAAAAAACTATAAAAAATTATTGAGCCCTAATATTGACCAAAAAAACACTCCTGTTACTCCATTTTTGTCATGTTTGGTTAAAACTTAAGTTTATGGAGGTAAATAAACAATAATTTACAAAAAATGCAGGACTCAAGGTAAAATGCCAAGGTAAATGTTCTGTTTCATAACATTTAATATTGTTTGTAATTTGAGTCATGCATGTGTAAAACAAAAAACAATAACAACACACACATATTTGCCTGGCATGTGGGTCTGTTGAATGAATCTAATAATATATACTAAATTATGTTAAAATATGCAGGAGAGCTCCCATCAGATAGGTAAATTCAACCACAAAAAACAATAAAAAATTATTGGGCCATAATATTGACCAAGAAACAATCCTGTTAATTCATGTTTGATTAAAAATTATATTTATGAAGCAAAATGCCAAGGTAAAACTTCTGTTGCATAACACTTAATATTGTTTATATGTAATTTGAGTCATGAATGGGTAATACAAAAACAACACGCATATATTTGCCTGGCATGTGGGTCTGTCGAATCAAGCTGATGTTATATATCAAATTATGTTAAAATATGCATGAGAACACCCATCAGAAAGGTAAATTCACCCACACAAAAATAATTTTAAATTGTTGGCCCCTAATATTGACCAAGAAACAATTATGTACCTCCATTTTTGCCATGTTTAGTTAAAAATTTAGTTTATGAAGCAAAATAATCATTTTTCGAAAAAAATATTAAGCTTATGGTAAAATGCCAAGGTGAAATTTCTGTTGCATAACATTTAATATTGTTTAATGTAATTTGAGTCATGCATGTGTAAAGCAAAAAACAACACCACACATATATATTTGCATGGAATGTGGGTCTGTTGAACGAAACTAATGTTATACATTAAATTATGTTAAAATATGCACAAAAGCTCACATCAGAAAGGTAAATTCACCCACAAAAAAAATTAATTAAAAATATAAAAATTATTGGGCCCTAATATTGACCAAGAAACAATCCTGTTACTCCATATTTGCCATGCTTGGTTAAACATTATGCTTATGAAGCAAAATAAACAATAATTTAAAAAATGCTGAGCTCAGGGTAAGATGCCAAGGTAAAATGTCTGTTAAATAACATTTGCTATTGTTTTTATATCATTTGAATCATGAACAGGTAATACAATCATAACACACACATATTTGCCTGGAATGTGGGTCTGTTAAATGAAACTAATGTTATATTCTAAATTGTTAAAATATGCACAAGAGCTCCCATCAGAAAGGTAAATTCAACCACAAAAAATAAAATAATATATATATATATATATATATATATATATATATATATATATATATAATTGGGCTCTGATATTGACCAAGAAACAATCCTGTTACTCCATTTTTCCATGTTTGGTTAAAAAATATGTTTATATAGCAAAATGCCAAGGTAAAATGTCTTTCATAAGATTTGCTTTTTTTATGTCATTTAACTCATGAATGGGTAATACAAAAACAATACACACATATTTGCCTGGCATATAGGTCTTTTGAATTAAGCTAATGTTATATATTGACAGAAAATGAACAGCCATCATAAAGGTAAATTCACCCACAAAAAAAAAAAACTAATTAATGGGCACTAATATTGACCATTTTATATACATTATTAGCCTTTGATTAAACCATTATTGCTGTATTGTGATTCTTGTGAAACTGATCGTGTGTGAAATATGCGCGGTCATCAATCTGACACTCAAAGGAAAGCAGGGCAGCTCGTGTTGTTAAAGGGATAAACGGATTAGCACAACCGGGCAAGCACCCTCGGGTTGACAAGTTCAACAAGCAGGTTATAAAATAGGGAAAATCATGTTAGCTAGGTGTTTTAAGTCAAACTTTAATGCGATTTCAGACTGAATATTCAAAGTAGCGTTGTAAACAATGTAGAGACCGTTAAAATGAACAAATGAGCGAATATAAACCCAATTTTAACGTAACCTCAATCACAAACTTTCATGATAAATGTCTACAACTGTCCGCTGGTATATAACAATAGTTAATAAAATGAAAATCTGCATCAGTTCTTACTTTACATTCACCTGCCATCAAAAACGATGGAAGTAACGTACGCAAAACAATAGCACTTTTGTTAGTTTTTGCTAGGTATGACCACTCAAAATGCACATGTAAACTAGTTATTAATTAATAAATGCCGCAAAACAGCTAAAAGTTAACTTTAAAGACATACTGTACATACACAGACTCTCAAATGCACACATTCACAGTAAAGTCACGAGCATATGTGGCTAAAACAAAGATAATACGTTACAGGAGCACAACTATCGAAGTTAAAAACATTTAAATTATATCATCATATTGTTTGAGATGGAGTAATACAGCATGTTTAACTTACTTAAAAGTAACAGGTCACTCAAACAAGCATGTATTTTCACATATCTCTCCTTTCTCGCTCTTTTTCCTGCGGATTTCGTCTCGAGCACCAACCAACCACACTCTCAGCGTCTTGACTTATTAATATTAATGACGTACGGTGACGTTTTCGTGACAATGTAACTGATTGGCTGAATTGTTTCTGTAACGCCCTTTCTAGTTTGAATATTTATTACGTTAACTAGACCCTAAAAATAAGAGCCATAATGCCAAACCGTCTGAACCTAACCCATTTATTATTACGTAATCACCATATGATTTATTTTATAAGCAAAGCACGTCCGACATGTGCCCACTTACAAAATAAATAAATAAATAAATGAAAATCTAATCATTCTGAGTCACATCTACTGTACTCTTCGCTAAACTTCTTGCATATATGCAAATCGCAACATCACAAATGACAGTATATCGGATGTTTGCTTTTTGTTTTTCCACTTTATTCTTTTTATGATCAATCATTAACTGTTATAAAAAATAATGTTAAATAATAAAAAAATAATAACTTAAAAAAATGTGTTAACAACAGAGACACATCACTGTAACGTTAGTAGCCTATCTATGTGATTGGAGGGAAGAAATGATAGAAAAAGTGAATGAAAAATATATAGAATATTAAAAATATTAACTACAAGCAAAACAAAAATCATAAAAATGCAAGCTATTGCAGGATAGTTTTAAAATAGACAAGATGTAGCATGGTACATTGTGCAAATTCATAGATATATACACTAGATATCGCATACGGACCCTGAGCATGCGTCAAAAGTGCCGCCACATTTGTACAGTGCTCCCAGGACAAATGTCATTCAACTGCACTAGTCAAGACTAAAGCCAATCTGAAAATGCTGGACTTCAGCGCTGTGTACAGGTGTAGTAACAAGAAAACAAAGCACAAAGGCAGAACATTTCATAGGTAAGATTTCGTTTTTTATGTTTTTGTATGTTACGAACTTTTGTGCTAATCAAGTAACGTTATTGATGATAATAGTCTCTTGCTGCACTGACCATAGGGTAAGTAGCACAACTTGCTCTACTGCAGGGGTGTCAAACTCAGTTCCTGAAGGGCCGCAGCCCTGCACAGTTTAGTTCCAGCCCTGCTTCAACACACCTATTTGCAGGTATCAAACAAGACTAAAGCTCTCAATTAGTATGATCAGGTGTGTTTAATTAGGGTTGGAACTAAACTGTGCAGGGCTGCGGCCCTCCAGGAACTGAGTTCGACACCCCTGCTCTACTGTATTTACTAGGCTTATGCTAGTTTGGTTGAATAAAATCATCAAACAATGTAAATGAAATATGACAACATGACGCTGCAGTGCCAGAAACTTGTATTATTGTCAGCTAATAAAGGAATCATTCATAATGGAGATTCATTCACAAACGAATCACTCCCTCCGTTAGTATTATAAGTGAAAGCAGGAGAGAGGGTGTGTTACAGGACAAGGATTAGTTAAAATTTAACAGGGAAAGTGGATAAAACATTTCCATGCACACAAACACACGCTCTTTGTCAGCAATGCCCGTGCGGTCGCTTATCCATCAATATAAAAAGTGATGTAAAAGTATAATTATCATAATGTAAAAAAATATTTGCGAACTGAACACCAAGAAAACTCCCAATCATAGATAAATATGGATATTTCAGGAGACTTGGCTCTGGACAGCAGGGGAGGGACTGTATTTTAAAGATATTATGCTAACCAGTTACCATTTTGGCAAATCACCTACTGCACCTGAGCAAATGAGCTTTCTCATATAATTTCATTTATAAACAATTATTAAGTGTTTTGAGGGCCTATTTTTCAGTTGTTATGCATTTTATTTACAATACAAACCATACTCTTATCAAAAGTAAAAAAAAAAAACAGTGGTGGACAGTAACTAGTCAATTTTTATGTCACTACTGTAATTAAGCACATGCTTTAAGCATCTTTATTTTATCGAAGTGTATTTATTTTTGGTTTTGGGTATTATTTATTTAGGTATTTATTACGTTTTTAATTTTATGTCATTGGAAGGAAGCGGAGTAAAAAGTTATTTTGAATAGAAGAAATCATCACTTGCTCAGAGATGAGTTTGTGGTGTTTAATTGGTCACACTTTGTTTTTGACGGTCCGTTTGCTGAATTTATGTTACATTGCAACTAATTCTCATTAGATTATAAGTAGACTGTTAGGTTGGGGTTAGGGTTGAGGTTAGTGTAAGTTGACATGTAATTGCAAAGTTTCTTATGGTCAGTTAAATGTCTGTTGAAGGACTGTCAACAGATATTAAGCAGACAGTCTACTAATACTCAAATGGACCATCAAAATAAAGTGTTACCGTTTAATTTACTGAAATGCTGAATTTAATCAGTTTAACCTAATCAATGGGTTCACAAATTGCACTAAACACTTTAGAGAAATATTGGACCGCATCTGTCAACAACTCACTGATTCAACTCAAATTATTCGTTCAGAATCAGTCTATAACTGATTGATTCAAGTTATCCATTCAGAGTAAAGCTGCGTCCCAAATGGCACACTATGCCCTTATGCACTATGCACTTACACACTCAACAGTATAGTATATGTAGTGTTGTCTTAAATGGAACACTAATGTTTTTTTTACTAAGCAGAAGTCCAAACCATTTCCCTGATGACATCTGACGGTTGCCAAATGAGTGAAATAAATGACCAAACTATCAAATAATACCTGCCATGAGTGTAACCGCATTCTCTATCAAGAGGCGCTATAATCACTCTTGTAGGACAATTTTGCTTTCACCATCCAAAATAAATGAAGTTATCCAACATGTGCATAGCTATCTAACATAGCTCCGTCCCCTCGGCTACGTGAGCAAAGCTGCGGTCGTTGAGTGCGTGAAGTGTCCATCATTCCACACTTCATTTTACCGGCTGAATGAGTGCATCATCCGGGTAATTAAAGTGCACTTATTATTTTTTAGAGTTTTTTTAGTGTGAACGCACTACTTACACTATTTATACTACAAAATGATGTAGAATAGTGCATAAGTATGCGATTTGGGACGTTCACACCGAAAGCAGCGAGATTGTCGCTCTGGCCGCCCTGGCGACGATGCTGTCTGCCTTCAGCTCCGGCGGCGAGCTCGTTACATTGATATTGTATTTAAAGGAGCCGTTGCAGCATATCAGCAAATCAATTACATTCCCGCATAAAACATGCTTTCTAGCGTGAAGATGCTGCACACTTTTTATCAAATTCAATTATTTACGGCAGATCTAGTTGCATGCGGTGTGACTTTGCTCAACTTAATTATCCAATGTGTCCTTATGCCTGAAATATTCTGAAGCAGCATTACTGTTTTGTATTGTCGCATGAGATTCTCGCTTTTTTAAAGAAAAAATATATAACTGATGCACATCAGTAACTCGCCAGTAACTTTTTAATGAATGCTCCTGTAAGAAAAACATTACAAATAATAGGAAATCCGGCGACCGTAATATTAAAACCTTTGGGAATAACTGTAGTCAAAACCAAAGTTCACAGTGACTGTGTTCTCTGGACTTCTCTCAAGCGGTGAACTTCTACATTTCGATTGCTTACTGCCGAACTGCATCACAGCTCATTACCAATAAAGTTGACTTGATTTCAACTCTCCTCGACGCCCACACCGGCGAAGACGTACCACGCTGCTCCTCGCCGCTTATCGCCGCCGGCTCCCATTGAAAATAAATGACTTCCGGCTACTTTGACGCTCTCGCCGCTTTCGATGTGAACGTACAGTTAGTCTCTAGTAAAACTGATTGATTCAA
Source organism: Danio tinwini (assembly GCA_903798205.1). Classification (NCBI taxonomy): domain Eukaryota; kingdom Metazoa; phylum Chordata; class Actinopteri; order Cypriniformes; family Danionidae; genus Danio; species Danio tinwini. Next base: position 1,556,626 of record CAIGQZ010013813.1, read on the forward strand.
ATGATCCATTCTCTAGTATCACTGATGATTTAAATGATCTATTCAGAGTGAATTTCCAGTAATTGATTCACTGATTGACTCAAATGATATTTTTGTATTATTATTGAATAAAAAGGTGGAAAAAAAATTGTAATAATGTAATAAAGTTTTAAAAGGCATTAAGGAAGAATACAATTATAATTTTTTATTGCTTATGAACTGATAGAATTCTAGATAATTTCCAAATATTAATCTAGGTGAATGAATTCTCATTAAAATCAAAAAAGTTTTAGAGCCACTAAACTTTTGTTTTTGAATATAAAATATGACAGAAAAATGTATTAATTATATATACTTTTCCCAATTTTTCTTTAGACTTGTCAAACAACCCAAATAAAATATTTTTAAAACAAAAGGCAAAGTCACTCGTATTGAAATGATTTGTTCAGAGTGAGTCTCCAGTAAATGATTTGCTAATTCAATCCATCTGATCAGAATGAGTCTCTAGTAAATGATTCACTGATTGATTGAAATTATCCATTCAGAGTGATTCTCCAGTAAATGAATCACTGATTTAAATGATTCATTCAGAGTGAGTCTTCAGTAAATTATTCACTGATTTAAATGATCTATTCAGAGCGAGTCTTCAGTAAATGATTCACTGATTTAAATGATCCGTTCAGAGTGAGTCTTTAGTAAATTATTCACTGATTTAAATTATCTATTTAGAGTGAGTCTTCAGTAAATGATTCACTGATTTAAATGATCCGTTCAAAGTGAGACTCCAGTAAATTATTCACTGATTGATTCAAATTATCCATTCAGAGTGAGTCTCCAGTGAATGATTTATTGATTTAAGTGATGCATTCAGTGTGAGATTCTAGTAAATTAATTATTGAGTCAAATGATTTGCTTAGAGTGGCTCTCCAGTGAATGATTAACTGATTCAAATTATCTGTTTAGAGTGAGTCTCCAGTAAATGATTCACTAATTCAAATGATCTATTCAGAGTAAGTCTCTGGTAAATGATTCACTGATCCATTCAAACGATTCATTCAGAATGAGTCTCCATTAAATGATTCACTGATTTAAATTATGCATTCAGAGTCTCCAGCAAATGATTCACTGATCGATTCCAATGATCCATTCAGATTGAGTCTTCGAAGAATTAATCACCTATTTAAATGATCCATTCAGAGTGAGTCTCCAGTAAATGATTCATTGATTGATGAATTCAGTGTCTACAGTAAATGATTCAATAACTCAATCAATCCATTCAGATTCAGTAAAGGATTCACTGATTCCATCGATCTGTTCAGAGTAAGTCTCCAGTGAATAAGTGACTGATTAAAATGATCTCTTCACTGTGGGTCTACAGCAAGTGATTCACTGAATCAGTTGATGCATTCAGAGTCAATAAATGATTCACTGATTTTACAAACTGATCTGAAATGGGTGAATGTGCTTTCAAATGCTTCACTGAAATTATTGTAAGTTTTCAGTGTGGATATTAATTTATCATACCTTCTGGTAAACCAGTTTTCATGAAAAACAAACCATCAGCAACTACATTTTTTACTGAAGTAAATTAAAAAAATCAGGTACTTTTGCACTTTGACTTAAGTAATATTGAAAAGCAGGACTTTATATATGCTTCTAGTGGAGTAATATTTTATAAGAGTAGCTGTACTTTTACTCAAGTGCCTCATTTATGTGCTATGTCCAACACTTTAAAAAAAAACCTTAATGTAAAGCTTGATGTGTGGTATCTGTCTCACACTTACTGCCATAATGCGAGTAAGAGCATCTTTCCTGAGGTGGCACTGGCACATTCAGCCAACATTAGCGGCAGCAGAGTCCAGAGTTTGGGTTGATGTCAAAACAAAAGCGATGCATTATCCAATGAGAGCATGGAGCTATGCCATAAAAGCTGATAAGGCTCTAATGATGTTTTTATGCCTATGTCAATATGGTCAAAAACTCACCTGTTGTCACATCAGAGCAGCAGAGAGATACAGGGCAGAGTTTGATGGAGTCCTTTACTGTGGGAATATAAAAGCTGAGGTGAAATAATGGATTCCCCTCCATTTTAATGTCTCTTACGGCTACAGTCTGTGCAAAGCTGAATGCGCTGGGCTTCTGACATAAGTGCAGTTTAATCTGTTGTGGCTATTTGAGATAAAGAGACAAGTCATATTCACTCACACTCATAAATAAATGGTGACAAGTTAATTTTTAATGCACGGCTATTCAATTAGTTTGTCATTGAGGCGAGTTCATGAAAAGCATCTCAATTGAGGGGCCGGAGAGATTTGACTTGCAATATGACTGATGACACAACAGCATTTAAGAGCCCATATTTTTGCTCCTCAAGACACCCGCGTTGGCTTTTTCTGCATTAAAAGGTTAATATGTTGCAATTTGAAACTACAGAACATCACTGCATTGTACAATGTGGCTTTTTTTACAAACATATTCAAATGTTGTATTTCTAAGCACAACAAAATCAGTGCATTGCTCAAGTAGGCTTCTTCTACATTCAAACACATTCATATGTTGTTTTGAACTGCTTAATAATTGGTTGCACGATTATTAGTCTGAAGAATAATCAGGGTTTCATGGTTATCACCATTATTATGCATTTATTCAAGTCAAAACACTACTAGTTTAAAATATAAGCGGTTTTCTTGTTATTTTCTAAAGTGTTGTTTATTGCTCAGTAACCAAATACAGCACAAAATATTAAAGGGCACCTATGGTGAAAAATCTACTTTTCAAGCTGTTTGGACAGACATATGTGTAGGTATAGTGTATAGACCGTCATATTGGGGTGATATAAACACACCCTGTCCTTTTTTTTCAATTTAACAACATAAAAACAGTGCACCAATTGGAGCTGTTTTGAGATCGACCGCAACTTGACGTAGGAGTGCAGTCCCCCCGCCCACCAATATTGATTGACAGGTGTGCATTACCATATCCTCAGTATGTTGTTTCACATTCCCATTTTCAGCATGTGAGTCAAAGCGACGTCCCCAAAGAAACACCCTTGCTCTATTTATAGATGTAAGGCTCATTGGGCTCATCATTCACCACGTTATCGCTTTCCTCGCCGCCAGTGTTTGTGAGTTTTGGTGGGTTTGCATACATGTGTACTTTTCATTGTGTCTTCCTTAAACTTCAGCGGTTTGCATTTCCCGCGGTCACAGAAGCTCCCTGTCATCTTAACTGGGTGCAGCTGGAAAGTGCGAGCGCGCTGCCTCACGTGCGCGTCCCTCTATTGGAAATAACGAACTAACGACGCGCAGCGCCATGCATTTCGCGTTGTCGCGGATAAAAGTGATGACTGTGGGGTTTGCTCACTATTCTGCCGCCTTGGGTCGCCTCTATGGACGCGCTGGCCCTGCTCAGGACACTGTTCATATGTCTGCAGCACCACAGAGCGTTATCTGAATAGTTTCATTTTAAATAACATGTGATGTGTGTGTCTGGTGTGCCGCGTCGTGGCTCTGAGCGACACATCCGGTGTATGACACCCTTTAGTTATAGCCTCAAGCAGGTCGTACACCAGAAGCGCCGCTCGGCGACACGCAGCGTCGCACCACGCAGCGGCATGAAGTTTCTATCAGGTGACACACCGGCGCTGCAAGTGTGCGATACTTTCAACTGTCATGTGCGCGCCATGTCGTGGTGCATCCGGTGTGCGATGCTCTTCAGTCAAAGTTAATTCAGTGTGCTTTATTAGTCTCGGTGTAGGCTACAAGCTCGGAGCTTTAAACTAGCACACAGTTGGCTGTAAAACTATACAAAGACACAAATGATTTTGTACTCTCTGCTTGGTCTGTGTCCGAGTCGTACATGTACAGCTGGCTGGTCCTCTCACTCATGTTGCTTCTCTCTTGTCTGCCTGTCTATTGCAATACACAAAGCGGGAGCTCTTGGCTCCGCCCCCTTGTTAACTTGGGCGGGAAGTCGAAACTAGTTTTCATGTGAATCAACACGCCCCTAAAACAGCAAACTGTGTACACGCCCCCAAAATGGCACTTTTTAACACATCATAATAAAAAAATCTGAATTGTGTTTTTAACTGAACCTAAACTGGCACACTCAGAAGAACCATAATATTAATATTATCTTAAAAAAGGGGTAAAATAGGTGCCCTTTAATCAAACACAAACAGTAGTCCATTTCTCTCTTTGGAGTTAAAAATAATTTTAAAAGTTTTTGATTTAAACATGAGTAATAAGTTTACAATGAAAAGAAATCACAGAACAATGAATAAATAAATAAATAAATAATTTGTCTAATGTTAATTTAAGCTATATATTAGCTAAGTTACATGAACTGTTGGTATTATCTGCGTTCATACATGCGTAATCATTTGTAATAATTCATCTAACGTATTTTTTGTTTACATTGCAATGAAAGCTACGCACAAATCTCAACACTACAGCGTGAAATAATTTCTACTGTGTGCGCCTCGAAGGCGCGAGTGCGTCAGTCTGCTTGCGAGCCATGCATGCACCGCTCCCAATATGCGCACGTCTCCATTGGAAATAATGAACTTGTGTGCGGAAAAGACGCAATATGTGAATGAGCCGCTACTATAGTTAATCCAGTGTGCATGCGTATAAGCCTTGGTGTATAAGCTTGAAGCTTTAAACTAGTGCATCGGTGACATAACTTTGTTTAGTTGCAGCAGTTTCATTCCATACAGTTAATTTACGATTAACTGTAATAAATTTAAGCACAGTTAATAATGAAATCAGCTAATTGTTGCATCCCTATTAACGATATCAGTGCATTGTACAAAATTTTTCATGTTTTCAGCTGCCTGCGCCACTCGCTCAGTGTCACTTGACTCACTCTCTGCGCAGCCTTCAACTGCAGCTCGTGCTGTATTGAACAGATGCACATCACTTCATAACTACTGTATAGCAGTGGTTTTCCGAATGAACTGTTTATTTTTGACATTTTGCTCACAATATTTGGAAGGCCGGAACAAACTGCCTCGTCCTGCACTTGGCTTGATTTCAGTTGAGTGAACATTAAAAATTGCTCTGCAGCAAGTTGTCTTACAATTTTGTTTTTGCCTTACACATTTTTTTTTTTTACATTGTAGAAGTTGTAAAGCACACAGTGATTTTGTAATTGAATATGATCACATGCAAAAATCCTAAGTGACTTTACTTTTCATGTTTGTTTTTACAGTTTATTCATTGTGAATCAAATCCTGTTTAAGTTGCAGGAATTATTGATGCAAATTTATTCATTACAATATTCACTTTACAATTTTAACACGCATTAGAGATCTGTCTATCTTCTAGACTCATGTAATACATTTATTAGGCTAATATTACCAGACAACATCCCATGTAGTAGGTTAAATCTTTAAATGTCCCCATTTCACAGGTGAGGTTTTTTCATGTTTTTACTTAATAAAATAAATAAATAAAATTAATTTGAATAAATAAATAAATAAATAAATAAATAAATAAATAAATAAATAAAT
>CAIGQZ010013813.1:1579437-1590622 GCA_903798205.1 Danio tinwini
AGAGAGAGAGAGAGAGAGAGAGAGAGAGAGAGAGAGAGAGAGAGAGAAAATAAATGTGGTGACTTTCATTTTGTTGTGAACTCTCTTTAAAAAAAAAAAAAGATGATCCATTACTAAATATATTATTCAGCATTTTTTATTTTGGTTCAAACCAAACTACAAATTACAAACTGAGCTACAAATATAAAAACCAACACAGGCTTGTTCTGAAAACGTAGCCCTATATACATTTTTGGAGATCATGAATTAAGTAGCCAGAAGTACGTTTGACCACGTTTCGTCTTTAAAATGAACCCTACGGGGCAAAATGACGCCATTCCTTTTCAAGCTAGCAACTGACCACTAATCCTCCATATGGACGGCTTTCCTGCTGTTACCAGTTTGTCCAGTAGCTCGACATGTACGTCGGCAGACTTGAGACGCAAAGAGGAGTTGACCACGACGACGAGGTTTGAGTCTGGTGAAGAACAGTTCTAGAAAGCGAGTTAGACAAAAACAAAACCCAAAAAATAAAATAAACAAGTAAATAACAGGGCGAGAATGTGGTAAAATCTGAAAACATGGTAAAAATCAGGTGGCCGTGAGGGCTTTTCTTTTTCTGGACTGCTTTCTAAAACTGTCGGTTGGTTTTAGGGAAATTAGTAAGCGGGCCAATCTGTGCTTTTCAAAACACTGTAGGTTGGGTTTAGGGGAAGAGGAGGCTGGGTCTGTCGATCGGTCAGCCAGTCAGTCAACAGCAGCCTCTGGTGGGTTTATGCAACAAGAGCAGGTGTAAATGGCAATCACAAGAAAAAATTGAGATCTGATCAAGCACACACAAAGGCCTCTAGTGGATTTGTAAAAACAAAAACTGCAAAAACAAAAAAACATACCTCCTGGGATGTATTTGGTGCTCGCCAGAAATGTATGTAGAGGTACATTCTCAAAATGAGCATAGGTTGGTAAAAACACAATAAGAAGAATCAGTAAAACAGAGCAATGCAGTGTGTTGTAAAGAATTCCAGCATTGATGAGTATGCTGAATGAATTACGTCAACAAAACAGATAAAGCCATTCTCCAAAGGATTTTTCGATCACACAGTGCGCACAAGCATGCAATTCCAATTGCACATTTCCACACTTGAGATGATAACAACATTACATTCTCATTTTGCTTTCAGCCCCCCTGGTGACCACTTTTGCACCTGATTCCAAACATGGCAACCCAAGAGCAGATATACAACACATCCCTCTCAAACCAAACCACCAATTTCTCCAGTGACCTCAATGAAAACCTGCTGGCTGAAGAAGAAAGCACTAAAGCCCTGGCTGTGATCTACCTCGTGGTGTTCATCGTGGGTCTAACCGGAAACTCTCTGGCCATTTTTGTGGTTCTCCGCTACACCAAAATGAAGACTGTCACCAACATGTACATTTTAAATCTAGCCGTGGCTGATGAGCTGTATATTCTGGGACTCCCGTTTCTCACCACCCACAACGTGCTCTCCTACTGGCCCTTCGGAAACTTCCTCTGCCGTATCCTGATGTGGGCCGACTCCATCAGTCAGTTCACCAGCACATTCTGCCTGACAGTAATGAGCATTGATCGCTACATGGCTGTGGTGCATCCTATCCGTAGTGCCAGGTGGCGGAGACCCAGCGTTGCCAAGGTGATAAATAGCATGGTATGGGCGCTTTCATGTCTGCTAACGCTGCCAGTCATTATTTATTGTGACGTTCAGCCGGGACTCAACACCTGCAACCTGAGCTGGCCTGAGCCTCGTGACGTTTGGTCCACAGCTTTCATCCTTTACACCGCCATATTGGGATTCTTCTGCCCACTGCTAGTTATTTGTCTATGCTACCTGCTAATTGTAATCAAAGTTAAATCCGCCAGCGCACGAGCCGGACTCTCCAAGCGCCGTAAATCTGAGAAGAAAGTGACCAGAATGGTGGTGATCATCGTTGTTGTGTTCGTTATTTGCTGGCTGCCGTTCTTCATGCTGAACATCTTCAACTTGGTGGTCACGCTTCCAGAAAATAACATCATCACCGGTGTTTATTTCCTTACTGTGATCCTGACCTATGTTAATAGCTGCGCCAATCCGCTGCTCTACGGATTTCTGTCGGACAACTTCAAGAGGAGCTTCCAGAAGGTCTTGTGCATCCACAGAGTCAACGGGGTCAGCGATGGACATCCCAACCGCCCTCGGATTAGCAGGAACCATCAGGAGCCGTTCTTTCCTCCGAGGAGCTTCGATTATAATGACCACGTCCAGAGCTATCAAGTAAGGTGCTTTAATTCTGTATATATTAATAATAATATGTTTGTTAAAAGCACACAATACATCTTTTAATTCTTTAAAAAGGTGTGTGGGCGTTCCTATTTTTGAAAGATAACAATTGGCGTTGTTTAAATTTAGACATAAATAATGCTTAAATAACAAGGGTAACTATTGTAAAGAGTAATGGATCTACAATGGTTATATACACTCACTGGCCAATTTATTAGGTACACCTGTCCAACTGCTTGTTAATGCAAATTTCTAATCAACTCAAACTCAGCAACTCAATGCATTTAGGCATGTAGACACGGTCAAGACGATCTGCTGCAGTTAAAAGCGAGCATCAGAATGGGGAGAAAAGGTGATTTAAGTGACTTTGAATGTGAAACAATTGTTGGTGCCAGACGGGCTGGTCTGAGTATTTCAGAAACTGCTGATTTAATGGGATTCTCACGACCATCTCCAGGGTTTACAGAGAATGGTTCGAAAAGAGCGAATATCCAGTGAGCAGCAGTTCTGTGGGCGCAAATGCCTTGTTGATGCCAGAGGTCAAAGGAGAATGGCCAGACTGGTTCAAGCTGATAGAAAGGCAACCACTTGCTACAACCGAGGTATGGAGAAGAGCATCTCTGAACACACAACACATCCAACCTTGAGGCGGATGGGCTACAGCAGCAGAAGACCACACCGGGTGCCACTCCTGTCAGCTAAGAACAGGAAACTGAGTCTACAACTCGCACAGGCTCACCAAAATTGGACAATAGAAGATTGGAATAACGTTGTCTGATCTGGTGAGTCTCGATTTCTGCTGCGACATTTGGATGGTAGGGTCAGAATTAGGCATCAACAACATGAAAGTATGAATCCATCCTGCTTTGTATCAACGGTTCAGGCTGGTTGCGAAGGTGTAATGATGTGGGGGATATTTTCCTGGCACACTTTGGGCCTATTAGTACCATTTGAGCATCGTGTCAACGCCACAGCCTACCAGAACATGACAATGAGTTCACTGTACTCAAATGGCCTCCACAGTCACTAGATCTCAATCCAATAGAGCACATTTGGGATGTGGTGGAACGGGAGATTCGCATCATGGATGTGCAACCAACAAATCTGCAGCAACTACATGATGCGGTCATGTCAAAATGGGCCAACATCTCTGGATATTTTCAGTTTCTTGTTGAATCTATGCCACAAAAAGGATTAAGGCAGTTCTGAAGGCAAAAGGGGTCCAACCCTGTACTAGTAAGGTGTACCTAATAAAGTGGCCGGTGAGTGTATATTAGTTTTGGGTCAAAGACTAAAAGAAACTTTAACAAAAAAATGACCATCATATATTTTACCACAATTTAAAATGTCAGCAGTGTTTCCCAACCCTCTTCCTTGAGGCACATCAGCAGTACATACTTTGAATGCCTCCCTTATCTGACTCTTCTAATATTCTTATAGTCGATTAGGGCAGGCGTTCCCAAACTTTCACGCTGCGACCCCCAAAATAACAATGCCAGTGACTCGCAAACCCCCAAATTCTTCAGAGGTGTAAAATATAAATATGCAAACATTGCGTGCTCAACAAGAGGCCTATATAAACATGAGCATATTGAAAACCCAATAAAACGTCTAATAACCATATACTTTTTATAGTCATTTATTAATTTGCGAAATTAAATATTAACCTCACCTAAAGAGACTGGTGGGCACAATGTTTTCAGCCCAAGTCTATTCATGGTTTAATTTTGGAGACCGCCACTCAGAGACCATTCTCAGTATTCTTAAAATATTGTGGCCTGCATTTACTTTTAATGTATTTGATTGCAATAAAGGTGTCAGAAAGTTTAACCTGGTGCTATAAAATCAATCTGCTGCAGCAGACGCTATTGCTGTGTAGTTAATCTAACGTAAACACACACATCCTATGAAAAAAAAAATACTGAAAGGCTGATGACTTTTTATTTGCATGTTGTTGTTTTTATGCAACTATTAACTACTACTATCTGCTGTGGATTATGGATAAAAATATGGCAATTCTAATAGTTTAATAAAATGTATCTGACTTTTGGAAATCACCAAGCGACCCCCATTTTGGGAACCACTGGATTGTTTAAAATGTGTACTGTTGGTGTGCCTTCAAAAACAGGGTTGAGAAACACTGATTTGGAGTACTAACAACTAACAGTAAGCACACAAAAAAAGATTTACTAATATAAAACTGACTTTAATATCATTTAACAGATTATATGTCAGTGTAGCCACAAAACACTCATTAATTGTCACAATCAACTATCCTTCAAAAGTGCTAGAGTTTATCCACTTGTCAGCAAGATGATTTTTAATCATTTCAAATGTAATAAAATTTACATTTGTTCTTTCATTTGAGTAAAAAATAATGCATAATTAGGCAAGTCATTGAACAACAGTAGTTTGTTCTATAACCAATTAAAAAAAAGTCTTAAGGGGGTTCTTTTAGTTTGGCTGGAATAAAATACAAGTAAGAAAAATATACACTACCTGACAAAACAAGTCTTGTTGTTGATCCCAGTTTTAAGCGCAACAAATAATAACTTGACTTCTAGATAATCACTTGGAAAAGTGGCAGAAGGTAGCTTTTTCAGATGAATCATCTGTTGAACTGCATCCCAATCATCACAAATACTGCAGAAGACCTAGCGGAACCCGCATTGACCCAAGATTCTTACAGAAATCAGTCAAGTTTGGTGAAGGAAAAATCATGGTTTGAGGTTACATTCAGTATGGGGGCGTGCAAAAGATTTGCATAGTGAATGGCAACATCAACAGCAGGGCTCGAAATTAACTTTTTTACTTGGTAACACCAGTGCTCCCAACTTCAAAAATTTAGGAGCACCAGAAAATATTTTATTTACGTAAAATAAGTGTAATCTAAAGGACTTTGCCTTTCATATAAGCCACTTCTGATACCAAATGATCAACTAGAAGTCAAGTTAATATTTGTTGTTCCTAAAACTTGGATAGGCGACGAGACCTTTTGTCAGGTAGTGTAATAGGAAATACTGAAATAAATCCATGCTCTGTTAAGTATCACTTTAAAAACATTTGAAAAATCATTACAATTTCACATGAGGGCTATTAATCTTATCAGACTTTGTTTTCACAAAACTTATTAAAGCAAACAAAAAAAATTGGTGCGAACACAGACACCAAAATAGAACATCCTGTCTTTGACCCTCATATCTGGCAGATTATTTACAGCTGTTGGCGAAGTAAGTTGATGCAGGCATATTTTGTTTGCATTATATTTTGAACTTTCATTGAGATCCCAGCATACTGTTGCTGCAATTAATCTGCTTCTCTCATACTACAACTAAAGCGGGAAGGCTCAATGGTTACAGTCATAAATGTCAGGGTTATCAGAGTAAACAGCCCAGGCAGAACATCACTAAATCTTCTCAAATCAAACAGGTCAAAGCCATGACAACTCAGTCATCAGATTATGAAATCCATCTTCAGAGAAGTGATTCAGGACCATAAACACTAAACAACCAGGTACATGTTCTTTTCTCATGGAGCGCCAACATTCCAAAACATCCCAATCTGACTGCAGCTGAAAAAAAAAAATATATATATATATATATTTGATGTTCTGACAAATTAGTGAATGATTTGTATTATTTTATACAACCTCATTTGTATGCATTAAAAAGATATAAAAATTTAAAAAATTAAACCGGTGTGAGAGAATTCATGCAAATAAGCCACTAATTCAAATTCAAAACTGTAGAATAGTTACCAACTGCCAAATGATTGTGTTCTAATCAGAGTGCATTAAGAATATTGTGGAACATGGAAGTTTGAATGTTGGAGCTCTAACTATTTAAAACTTTAAGAATGCATGCAAAAATCAATCTATTTTAAGTTTTGGCGAATTAGTGACTGATTTTATTTATTTCATACATGCTCATTCATGTATTTTTGTTTACATTACATTATTTTACATTGGTGGAAAGCCACCAATTCGCTAAAATGTAAAATAGTTACCATTTGATAAATAATTCTGTTGAATATTCTACTTTGAATATTGAGGTACATGGAAGTTTGAATGTTGGAGAAACAACATTCCTAAACAGTCCAACCCGGTTGCATGAAAAAAAATCTAATCTATTTTAAGTTTTGGCGAATTAGTGATTGATTTGTATCACTTCGTACAACCTCATTTGTATACATTAAAAAAATTAATAAAAGGCACCAATTCGCTAAAACATAAAATAGTTACCAACTGCTAAATAATTTTGTTGAATATTCCACACTGTAAAAAAAAAAGTTGACAACTTAAAATTGTATGGCAACTTGCTGCACAGCTTTTGAGTTGACAACTTTTAACCAAAGTACTTCACTTGACTCAATTTAAAGGGGACCTATTACGCAAAAAATCCCATTTATAAGGTGTTTAGACACCGTTGTATGGCAGCAGTGCGTAGATCAGGGATGTCAAACTCAATTCCTGGAGGGCCGCAGCCCTGCACAGTTTAGTTCCAACCCTAATTAAACACACCTGATCAAACTAATTTCCTTTAGGCTTGTTTGAAACCTACAAGTAAGTGTGTTGAAGCAGGGTTAAAACTAAACTGTGCAGGCCTGCGGCCCTCCAGGAATTGAGTTTGACATCCCTGGTGTAGATATAACCAGCCTGTAATGGTAAAAAATTATTAATTAATTTTTTTTATAATCACACTTAATAAAAACAGAAACACTTTGATTTACATTCTCCATGTGTTCGTGTCATCAGAGGGGAAAAGCCCCGCCCATTAGTGATGATCTCTGCCTCATTAGTAATAAGCAGCCCTGTGTGAGAAGCAGTCATTTTGAATCTGCTGCTATGCTGACACATAGGCATTATTAGCTCCACCCTCGATTCAAAATTGTGCTGGAAGCACAATCTCATTTGAATTTAAAGTGACAGTCACCAAAATGGCACAATTTGGATCAAAGCCTAAAAAGGGTCAGTTTCAAAGAGCTATAGGACATTATATGTGTGGTATTTTGAGCTGAAACTTCCAGCCTGATCTCACAAGGAAACGCAAGTATTTTACGTTTTGTCAGTTTAGTGGCTAATTCGTACGAGTCGAGTTGTATCTTAAAAAGGAGGCGTGGCACCCAACCCCGCCCCTAAACTCAACCGTCATTGGGTGATGAGCAAATCGTACTAAAGTGTACGAATTAGATCATACGAATTCATGCGAATTAGCCACTAAATCAAAAAGTTACGAATTGCCGTGAGATTGAATTGGAAACTTCACATACACATTCTAGGGACATCTGAGACTTATTTTACATCTTGTAAAAAGAAGCATAATAGGTCTCCTTTAAGTTAAGTCAACTAAAATAGCTGCAGATTGCTGCCTTATAATTTTAATCACCTTTTCTTTTCTTTTTTTAACAGTGTTATTAGAATATTGAGGAACATGGTAGTTTAAATGTTGGAGATACAACATTCCCAAACAGAGCAATCTGAGTGCATGGAAAAAAAATCAATCAATGTCAATTGAAGTTTTGGCGAATTGGTGACTGATTCTAATTATTGCTTACATCCTGATTTATATGTTTTTTTGTTAGTTTGTTTTAAAAGAGAAGAAAAGCCACCAATTCGCCAAAATGTAAAATAGTTACCAGCTGATAAATAATTCTGTCAAATATTCCACATAGAATATTGAGGAACATGGAAGTTTGAATGTTGGAGAAACAACATTCCTAAACAGTCAGAATCGATTGCATTGGAAAAAAAAAAAAAAATCAATCTATTTAAAGTTTTGGCAAATTAGTGGCTGATTTGTATCATCCCCATTTGTATGCATTAAAAAAAATAAAAGACACAATTGGCCAAAATGTAAAATAGTTACCAACTGCCAAATGAATTTGTCTTATATTATACACTGTAAACAAAAAGATAACTCAACTTGAGGCAACTTGCTGCAGAGCTTTTTTGAGTTGACAACTTTTAACCAAAGTTCTTTACTCGATTATAGGATAAAAATTACCTTTATTGACCTTAATCTTCAATGCGGAAGTGCGCTCGTTTTTGCGATTGTTTTAGAACTTCCGGTTCTGCTGTCTATGTCAGAAATGTGTAGGAATAATAAACCGCAGAAAACGGTCAAACTTGCTCTACAAACAATGACTGTACATGCATGACTATACAGACAAAGTAGAATAATATAATAAAAAAATATCAGTTTGCAGCATCAAGCAGCACAACGAGCTGTTTTTAACATCTGAAAATAAATGAAAGTGAATGAGACCGGAAGTCTCAAGCCAAAAAGATTCAAATGGCTGCGCCCGCTCGTATGCGGAGAATAAGGTGAATAAGGTTTTAACACAGTTTTGTGTTACAGTGTGTGAATATAACCCGCCTCTAATGGTAAAAAAAATATATTAATTTTTTTTTATTTTTTATAATCAAACTTGATAAAAACAGTCTGCAGAAACACTTTGAATAAAATTCTTCCTTTGTATATATCAACAGATTGGGAAAGCCCCGCCCATTAGTGATGCCCATTAGTGATCTCTCCCTCATTAGCATAAACAGCCCTGAGTGAGAAGCAGCTATTTTGAATCTGCTGCTATGCTGATGCATAGGCATTTTTAGTTCTGCCCCAATTTCAAAATAGGGAAGGGAGCACAATCTCATCTGAATTTAAAGCGACAGTCACCAAAATGACACAAGTTGGATCAAAGCCTAAAATTTTCAGAGTTATAAAACATTATTTATAAAGGTATTTTGAGCTGAAACGTCACATACACACTCTAGGGACATCAGTGACCTATTTTAAATCATGTAAAAAGCGACATAATAGGTCTCCTTTAAGTTGAGTCAACTAAAAAAGGCAGCACGTTGCCTTACAATATTAGGTTGAGTAACCTTTTTTTAACAGTGTTATTAGAATATTGGGAAACATGGAAGTTTGAATGTTCTCCAATATTTCTAAGCAGTCCAACCCACTGCATGGAAAAATCTATCTATTTTAAGTTTTGATCATTTTTTTATCATTTTGTTCAACTTCATTTGTTTGCATTTAAAAAAAAAGGCAATACGCCAAAGTGTAAAATAGTTACCAACTGTAAATGATTCTGTTGAACATTCTAATTAGAATACATTTAGAATACTGCGAAACATGGAACATTGAATGTTGGGGGAACAATATTTGTCACTTTGAACTCTACCGCAAGTAGAGTCATGCAAAAAATACCAATAGCCTGTTTAAAGCTTAAAGCAAATCCCCTTTAAATTAAGATCTGAAGGAAAAGAAATGCTCGGATTACAACTGAACTGCATTTTAAACAATGGAATTCTCAGAAAATCTGCTTCAGGCTAAACACTTTTATTGTTTCTTCTGTTTTCTGAATCTGACACCTACTTTTGCTTTTCAGTCTATTGGTTTGGATGCCGAGCACTGCGCCAAACCTGAAAACCACCATCCGGGACCACAAGTGATCAGCCAGTCCATCTAAAAGCCGGCGTTGTCCTATTGAAGACATTCCTGCATGCAAACAGTACTGTGTATATGGAGTTTATTTATAAAGTTATTGTCGTCTAAGCTTAGATCAAACACTCTCTGGTGGTGCACACACAAACACACACACACAAACACACACAAAGAAACTATATTTCCACATTAATATTATACATGTAAATATTATTAATGTAAATATGTATTATATTTGCTCATCATTTTGTTCAGCATGACTAAAAAAAAACATTTGGACCAGTTTAGAGAGGAAGCATCTTCTGCTGTTACAACTTGATGGATTGTTGATAATTAGGTGAGGGTGTTTTTGTGGATTTCTGGGTTGAGTATACACAAATCCATTTCATATATAGGACTGCCAGCTACAGTGTATTTATTAATTAAAGACATTTTTGTTGATGATGGTTGAAGCTTCCTGTCTGAAGCAGAAAACACAAGATTGCCCAGAAGATCTGAGCTAAAAGGAAATGCACAGGCAGAAATTGGGTGTTTGTTCTTGTTCCTCTTGGGTTTAAAGAGGTATACCTGTATTAAGCTATATTAGTCTGTGTTAATTTTATTTCTAATAAACCTGAGATACTAATCCAACAATGAGTTTCTAATGCAAACACAAAATCTATCAAAAAAAGGTCATATTATTTGATTTTTGTACTGTATGTAGTAAATGAAACCATGTAAACTGCTTTAAACAGAGGACCAAATGGTAAAAGGGGCTTATTTACAGTCAGAATGATTTAAGTGTATCTGTCTTTGGACTGCAAGACAAGGGCGTAACATGAAGGGGAGTCGTTTGTAGTAAGTTAGAGAGGCATAACTTGCAGTTATCAAGATCCCATTGAACCATGCGAGATGTCAAAACAAGATGTTGTTGGTAAGATGGTGGAAATACTTACCAGGGAACATTCACCAAATGTTTTCATGCATTTTCTCCAAATTTATCCATAAGCAATTCATTTGATATATTATTATATTCAAGCATTTAGCTACTCTATCATGCAACTCCACTCGCTGACTTCTTAACCTCATGACAGTTAACCTATTCGGCGTTGCCCTCTGTGGTTGCAAATATCAGTACAATGGCGAACGCATCAAGTATGAAATCCTCCATAACTTGCAGCTGTACGTTAATGACTGTGATTGTTTGGTTTAGGGATGGAGAAGGTGTAGACGTTAATAACTGTGATTGTTGGAGAAAGTGTAGAGATTAATAACTGTGATGGTTGGAGAAAGTGTGGAGATTAATAACTGTGATGGTTGGAGAAAGTGTAGAGATTAATAACTGTGATGGTTGGAGAAAGTGTAGAGATTAATAACTGTGATAGTTGGAGAAAGTGTAGAGATTAATAACTGTGATGGTTGGGTTTAGGGATGGTGAAGGTGCACACGTTAATAACTGTGATAGTGGGTTTAGGATTGGGGAAG
>CAIGQZ010013813.1:1590632-1605492 GCA_903798205.1 Danio tinwini
TTTAGGTTTGGGGATGGTGTAGACATTAATAACTGTGATGGTGGGTTTAGGTTTGGGAATGGTGTAGACATTAATAACTGTGATGGTGGGTTTAAAGTTGCGGAAGGTGTAGATGTTAACTCTGATAAATGGGTTTAGGGTTGGGGAAGGTGTAAATGTTAATAATTGTAATGGTTGGTTCAGGGTTGGGGAAGGTTTAGACGTTAATAACTATGATGGTTGGGTTTAGGTGTGGAGTAGGTTTAGATGTTAATAACTGATGTACAGCATCATCTTGCCGAAAACAGTTTTGAAATGTGGGTCTCCATACCTTCAAGTTATACTACAAGTTACGGCCGTTTTGCAGTCCACAGACAGAGCCTAATTAAATTATTAGCCCTCCTGTATAAATATTTTTTTCCAATTTTTTTCAACACATGTCTAATTGCTTTCTTTGATCTTTGGCATGATGACAGTACATACTATTTGACTAGATATTTACTGACCTTTAAAGGCTTAGCAAGGTTATTTAGGCAAGTTAGGGTAATTAGGCAATAATTTTTTAACAATGGTTTGTTCTCTAGGCTGAAAATATAATATATTGCGTAAAGGGGCTAATAATATTGACATTAAAATGTTTTTTGTTTTTTATTAATTGTAGCCAAATTAAAACAAATAAGACTTTCTCCAGAAGAAAAACATTATTATAGGAAATACTGCAAAAAAATTCTCTACTCTGTTTATCGGGAAATATTTAAAAAAATAATAACAATTCACAGGATGGTGAATGATTGGGATTTTAACTGTATGTCAAATCACGCTGATCACAGATTTATGGGTACGTAAGCAGCTGCTTATTTTACAAGGACTTTAAAAGAAATACCTCCACCCATTCTGGTTTAAACGTTAACATCTTGTTTGATCTGGATTTCATAATTGCAGACCAATTATATTTCACTCCTGACTCACTTCAACATCCAGGGCAAACAGGTCAGCGGGCTTTCCGCACTTCACTGGCTTTAGGTTTACAGAGACCGTAAACATTAATAGACGCTTCATTAAATGGGTCGGTCTAGCCAATTTATAACCCAACTATAACCCTTGGGTATGTACTGAACTGCACAATGATAAAACAGACACGCATGTGGAGACGAGAATGCTCAAAACAGTAGCAGTATACTGACAACATCTTACATGGAGTCAAACTTTTTTTGCTGGAATATTTTATAAACAATAAGAAAGAGCAAGCGACATTAAGAAAACAAATGTAAAAAAATTTTTATCTTTAAATATAAATAAATTACATTTTAGTAGGAAAAAGATTGTAAGTTATAAGTGATGAATTGTCGTGCATTCTAGGATTTTAATCTTAACATGAAGCAGTGTGTGGATTAAAATCCTGCAGCACTAAGAGCCAAGTTCATTCATTCATTCATTGATTTTCCTTCGGCTTATGGTCCCTTATTTATCAGAGGTCACCACAGTGGAATGAAGCACCAACTATTACGGCATATGTTTTACGCAGAAAATTCCCTTCCAGCCCCAACCCAGCACTGGAAAACACTCACATTAACACACAAACACTCATACACTAGTCAATTTAGATCATCCAGTTCATCTACACCGCACAAGTTTGGACTGTGGGGGAGCACCCGAAAGGAACCCACACCAACACGGGGAGAACATGCAAACTTCACACAGAAATGCCAACTGACCCAGCTGGGACTTCAACCAGCAACATTCTTGCTATTCAGTGCTAACCACTGAGCCACTGTGCTGCCTAAATGCCAAGTTTTCACTATCAACTATAGTGCCTATTATTAATATATTGGCTGTTAATTAATACTTAAAGTACATATTCTGCATGATTCTATTCTACATCCTTAATCCTACCCAATACCTAATCCCAAACTACTTCCTTAATAACTATTAATAAGCAGCAAATTAAGAGTTTATTAAGCTAAAAGTCATAATGGTTTGTTAATACTGAGAATTGTACCTTAAAATAAAGTATCACCAAAACGTGGTAATCTGTTCACTATCCTATTTGCAACTTCTCATTTGCCTAGTTATAGACCATGCAGTGCAATATTCAAGCAAATATGTCATAGGTATATCTAATAGACTGTAAAAAGCAATCAGTTGATGTTTCTTGAAAAAGTGAGTAAACTGTTACGCTCACATTTTTTGAAGCCCGTACTAGTGAGCGCTGTTTTTTTCAAGAGTTCACACTTAGCTGATGATTGATTATAAGCAGGTTTTGCATGCTGTCCCTGGAGAGAGCCCTGAGCCCAAAAGGTCCTTGAGCCCTGGGCTCCCTCCCGTTTGCAGGGCGAGAGAGGAGCTTTGAGCTCAGGTAGATCTCGAGAGCTCCCCCCTTTGTAAGAGTTGATGACAGAAAATAGTTGCTACGGAGAGATATGCTGATGGATAAAAGTTTGACTAGTGCTAAATTTAGATTGTTCAATTAACTTGTAGTGCATGTTTTTGGAATGTGGGAAGAAACCGGAGAACCCGGGGAAAACCCACGCAAGCATGGGAAGAACATGCTAACTTCACACAGAAACGACAGCCAGTCTGTTAAAGGACTTGAACCGGTGACGTTCTTGCTGTGAGGCCGCAGTGCTAGTCACTGGGCCACCGTGCCGCCCTATGAAAGGAAAAGAGGAGGAGTAGGGGTGGAAGGGGGGATTCTTCAAACGAAGATGACTGTAGTAAGAAACCCTGGCTCTTTATAGAGGGTTAGAAATCGTCTGATTGGTTGGTCATACATGGTTAATGCATGACCAGCTGTGTTCAATCGTAATCATGTGATCCTCTCGAAACTAGTTTATAAATAAACTTCACTTAGATACTGTGCGATGTAAAAAGATCTTAACTTTAACATGCAGCACAGCTCATCAATGTTAGTTCCACAGCAGTGCACTGAAATAAATGATTCATTGGATTTACTAATTTAAAGTAAGTAGTTGCATGCAAACTATTTATATAGGCTGAATTTAAACAAATACATTTTAGTAATGTTCAACCTGGTTTCAGTTCAGCCCATATGCTTACAATCTTACCTTAAAATAATTCCAATGAAACCTTTTTGCAGTGTGGACCAATAAGAGGAAACCCAGAGGTTGGGTTTTGCTGCAAGTTTAAAGTGGTTCAGTGTCCACACACATGCTTTATGCGGTGCTTTTTTCCCAAAATCGTTCTGAAGCGTTGCATCTCATCTTTTTGAAGCAAAGATGCATTCGGTGTGAATGAGCCCTTAGTATGTTCATCAGCCAATCAGAATCAAGCATTCAGTATAGTACAGGCAAGCCCAAAATTATTCATACCCCTGACAAATTCTGACTGCCACTTTTTGTTCAAAGGTAAATAAAAGCTGAGAAATATTTATTTCACAATGATGCTTCTTGTACATCCTCTTATTATCCTTTGGAACAAGTCTAATTTCATGCTTGACGGCACTCAAAAAAAAAAAGGTGTTTGCTATTTTTTTTCTTCAAACTATTTTTTTTTTTGAATATTATATTTTTATTTTCTTAAAGCAACAGAGCAATACAAAAAGCAACAACAATTATAAAGACAAAAAAGGCAACAAAAAAACAAAAAAAAAGGACAAAAGACAGAAAAAAAGGATTGAATATGAGCTGAAATGCAATTCTTGAGTTTTTCTGGACAACTTAATTGTTTTATGTTTAATCTACTTACATTTGTAAAAACATAAAAACTTAATTGCTTCATGTTGTCTCAACACAAATCAATTGTGTAGGCATTTTTAGTGTGTATATGATTTTATTGCACACTTTAAAGCCAGTCGAAATCAAAATTCCCAACAAAACATGAATTAAATTATTTGACAAAATAACACTGGACCTAGTGTATAGACTAAACAAAGCCATTAAAAAAATAAATAAAAATCTGTATTCAACAGAAGAAAAGCATACAGATTTAGAGCGATGCACTGTTGAATTTTCGGTTGAAGAATGTTAAGTATCACTGTTCAAATAAAAATGAAAAGCATATGCATTTTGGATAATCTTTTACATAAAACAGTGAGGG
The DNA here is from genome assembly GCA_903798205.1 of Danio tinwini. Lineage (NCBI taxonomy): Eukaryota > Metazoa > Chordata > Actinopteri > Cypriniformes > Danionidae > Danio > Danio tinwini. The sequence goes on from CAIGQZ010013813.1 coordinate 1,594,668, forward strand.
CAGTGATATCATGTGTGATGTGCATTACGCGTTTAAACAAACTTCATCTCACGCAATTCAAAACTTATTGATTTAGTGGCTAATTCGTAAGAATTTGTAAAATCTCATTTGTACATTTTAGTACAATTAGCTTATTCCCAAATGATGGTTGTGTTTAGGAATGGGGTTTGGTGCCACGCCTCCTTTTGAAAAAATTTGGTCAGACGAAACTCCTATGAATTTATACGAATTATAGCCACTAAAATGTCAAAACTTTAAATAGGTACATTTCCTTGTGGGATCAGGCTGGTTTAAACACAATGACAGACTACAAGAGCCTAAGAGCACATGTTGGCATCGCCACCTACTGGCCTGTAGTGTTGTGGGTAACGCATTACAAGTAAAGCGACATTACTTAAAAAATAATAATAATAATATCGGAGTTACTTTTTTTGAAAATGTAATCAGGAGTTTTCATATTGAAGCAGGCGCTCAATAAGAGAATGAATTGGCCAGGACAGAAAACCAAGAAACCAACGCATGGATGAAAAGGAAAGTGGACAAAAAGTACAACAGATGCAAACACATTGCTTTAAACTTTCATTAATCTGAACGTATGGACGTATTGAATACTGTTTCCAGGTCCAAGCTGCTACCCATTTGAATTGGGAAAATATTAAAGCTACGTTACATAATATTAAAGTGAAATTTATATAAAATCATGGTGCACACTACAGTCGCTAGACATGCTGCGTCACCGACACCAATATTTGAACAATTTATAAAAAAAAGAAATCACTGGTCATCTGATATATATCTATATTGCGACTGTGATTTTCGAAACTATTACATCGCTTTGTAAACGTTTATTACTGCCATTTGTTGAGTGTCACTATACAGCTTGATAGAGTGCTTGGACCTAGATGCTGCTTCGCATGACGTCACACTTAAGCAGATAGCTCTGGGGTCAAGAAGTTCTCAGAAGATAGCTTTACCATTATTTTGTATGTGTGTTTTTAAGGTAAATTAAGGTGTAGGTGCATTGTCAAAACTCCTATTTATAAACTAGAAGAAAAAAAACCTGCAAGTATTGAAAGAGATCAAGCCTGGTAAGAAAAAGAAACGCAAAAGTAACTCAAAAGTAACCACTCACGTGGTTGACCACCGAAGCCAAGCAGGACTGCGCCCGGTCAGTACTTGGAAGGGAGACAACATGGAAAAGCTAGGTTGCTGCCAGAAGTGGTGTTAGTGAGGCCAGCAAGGGACGCTCAACCTGCGGTTTGTGTGGGTCCTAATGCCCCAATATAGTGAAAGGGACCCTTAAGTGCTCAGTAAGGACCGTCTTTTGGATGAGACTGTAGTCGTCAAAAATTCCAGGATGTCCTTAAAAAAAGAGTAGGGGTTTAACCCTGGCATCCTGGACAAATTTGCCCACTGGCCTCCATCCATCCTGGCCTCCTAACCATTCCCATATCATATCCCCAATCAGCTGGTGTGTGGTGTGCAGTCTGGCGCAATATGGCTGCCATTGCGTCATCCAGGTGGATGCTGCACATCGGTGGTGGAGATTCCCCTCAATGTGTAAAGTGTCTAGAAAATGTCAGGGATTACTTACAATAAAAAGTAACTAAGTAACGCAACTAGTTACTTTTTTGGGGAGTAACTCCATATCGTAATGCATTACTTTCAAAAGTAACTTTCCCCAACACTTAGGGCTGGGTGATTAATCGAAAAGTAATTGAAATCGACATTCAGAACCTATAACCGATCTAAATTTTCCAGGTCAATTTTTTCAATTGCTTTCCCCATGGCGTATGATGTCACGTGACCACGCTCTGTTAAGGCTGATTTATACTTCTGCATCGAACGCACAAGTATAATCTGCCGCTGCTTTCACAAGCTTGTATACCTGCGCACCTCTTAAAAAATGTAACTACATGTCGCACGTTTGCATTACGTTGACAATGATTGGAAGCTGCGCCAGAGATGCCTTAAGATGGCGTATTTTCTATTATGATGTTCAATAAATAATCATAGACAGTGCGTGTTTCCTTCAATTATTTTAAAATCAAGTAATGATCCCTTCATTTAAAAATCTCTCACTTGTAATATGTGAACATATTTAGTGCACAAAACTTGTCAGTTAACTGGGAGGACAAAAAAATAAATAAATAAATAAAATAACCATCTATTAATCATAATCAAGGTGAAATGTTTTCTGATTTTGAGCCAAATCGCCCAACTCTACTAACACTGCAGGCCTGGCATGTGAAATATAGAATTTTCTGTCTTTTTTCATAGATCAACATGGCTGTCTGTACTAGAGAGATTGACCATGTGTTGCTAAAAAGCACACAGACCAAATCCCTTTTATGTTTGGAAATACTACGCATGAACTGATCCAGAACGACCTTTAAGAAAGGTTCAACTGCAAGATAATTCTATTAAATGGTCACTCTGGCACTTTGGACTCTATAACACTACTGAAGGAATGCAACACTGCACCTTTCTGGCACACAGACATTCTCCTGGGAACCTACAGATCACACCGGCATCGCAAGTGCACATATTATGCTTCTTTTAAAAACGTTTTATTACGCTGGATAACAACGCATGAACTCGCTGTTTATTGTTGACACATCATCAACAGGCTCTGAGCAGTGTTTTTGGTCACAGCCATCCTAAAGTTTATTTAGAGTTCAGTCACTCATTTGTAGAGCTATAACCAGTATGTAAGACATTTACCAGACACAGACCTGACAAACCAGTTTCAACACCATGCCATTTCACTCTTTATCTCTTGTCAACATGCCTCCCCCCCTTCTCAATTTTGCCGGCTGGACCCCTATGCTTACTCTGTTTACTGACAATCTCTCTCTCTCCGTCTCTCTCAGGACGCAGGAGGTTGTGAGTGTCATTTGTCCTTTTTCAGTATGTCCAAATCTGCTGTATACAAACTCTCAATGTCAAAGCAGAGGACAATGACCAGTGAAAACATCAGCAAGACTTGCATTTTCCCATCAGCTTATAGTATTTAATGTAATGTCAATTCAATGCAATTCAATTCAATTATTCGTAAGCAACATACAGGGAGTGCAGAATTGTTAGGCAAGTTGTATTTTTGAGGATTAATTTTATTATTGAACAACAAGCATGTTCTCAATGAACCCAAACAACTCATTAATATCAAAGCTGAATATTTTTGGAAGTAGTTTTCAGTTTGTTTTTAGTTTGAGCTATTTTAGGAGGATATCTGTGTGTGCAGGTGACTATTACTGTGCATAATTATTAGGCAACTTAACAAAAAACAAATATATAGCCATTTCAATGATTTCTTTTCACCAGTGAAACCAATATAACATCTCAACACTCACAAATATACATTTCTGACATTCAAAAACAAAACAAAAACAAATCAGTGACCAATATAGCCACATTTCTTTGCAAGGACACTCAAAAGCCTGCCATCCATGGATTCTGTCAGTGTTTTGATCTGTTCACCATCAACATTGCGTGCAGCAGCAACCACAGCCTCCCAGACACTGTTCAGAGAGGTGTACTGTTTTCCCTCCTTGCAAATCTCACATTTGATGATGGTCCACAGGTTCTCTATGGGGTTCAGGATCAGGTGAACAAGGAGGCCATGTCATTAGTTTTTCTTCTTTTAGACCCTTTCTTGCCAGCCACGCTGTGGAGTACTTGTGATGGAGCATTGTCCTACATGAAAATCATGTTTTTCTTGAAGGATGCAGACTTCTTCCTGTACCACTGCTTGAAGGTATCTTCCAGAAACTGGCAGAAGGACTAGAAGTTGAGCTTGACTCCATCCTTAACCCAAAAAGGCCCCACAAGCTCATCTTTGATGATACCAGCCCAAACCAGTACTCCACCTCCACCTTGCTGGCGTCTGAGTCGGACTGGAGCTCTCTGCCCTTTACCGATCCAGCCACGGGCCCATCTATCTGGCCCATCAAGACTCACTCTCATTTCATCAGTACATAAAACCTTAGAAAAATCAGTCTTGAGATATTTTTGGCCCAGTCTTGACGTTTCAGCTTGTGTGTCTTGTTCAGTGGTGGTGGTTTTTCAGCCTTTCTTACCTTGGCCATGTCTCTAAGTATTGCACACCTTGTGCTTTTGGGCACTCCAGTGATGTTGCAGCTCTGATATATGGCAAAACTGGTGGCAAGTGGCATCTTGGCAGCTGCACGCTTGACTTTTCTCAGTTCATGAGCAGTTATTTTGCTCCTTGGTTTTTCCACACGCTTCTTTCGACCCTGTTGACTATTTTGAATGAAACCCTTGATTGTTCGATGATCACGCTTCAGAAGCTTGGCAATTTTAAGAGTGCTGCATCCCTCTGCAAGATATCTCACTATTTTTGAATTTTCGGAGCCTGTCAAGTCCTTCTTTTGACCCATTTTGCCAAAGGAAAGGAAGTTGCCTAATAATTATGCACACCTTATATAGGGTGTTGATGTCATTAGACCACACCCCTTCTCATTACAGAGATGCACATCACCTAATATGCTTAATTGGTAGTAGGCTTTCGAGCCTATACAGCTTGGTAAGTCAACATGCATAAAGAGGATGATGTAGTCAAAATACTCATTTGCCTAATAATTCTGCACTTCCTGTATTCTAAGTGAACATGGTTTATATATTCACACGTGCGTAATCTTTTTGTGTATTTACACAGTATATCTGATCACAAAAACCATGCAGAGGTATTTTTTGGCAAATGTCAATAGCCAAAAATGAATTATATAAGTCGAAATGATTGATTTTTGTTTTATAGCAAAAATCATTACAATATTAGGCTAAGATCATGTTTCATAAAGATATACAATGCCTGCCAAAATACATTCCAGATGACTTTATTAATAAGTGATTAGAGTCATTGCAGAGATGTGTGGATTCAGTCGTCCAAGCCCATGGGAGTCATACACAATATTCATTCTGTTTCCACTGCACCATGACTTTATATTCTATACTGTACATTATTTTCTGTTAAGTGACAAGACTAAGTCAGACCTTACTGTCCTAATTAAAGAATTAAAAATCAAGGCATGATCATATTTTATTTTGGTAAATAAGTGTAAACTAAAGGCCTTTGCCTTTCATTTAAGCCACTTATGATAACAAACTGATCAACTAGAAGTCAAGTTATTATTTGATGTTCCCAAAATTGGATAGGCAACAAGACTTGTCAGGTAATATATATCAAAACTGGTGAGTGGGTTGTAGATACACTCTACTACTAAAATAATAAAACAATTGTGCATTTATGTAGTGTGCTTCACACAGGTGAGTGGGCTTGACAAACCACCTGTAGGAAATGCTCTAGTACTCCATTGAAAATAGTGTTCATGTAAAATTCAATGGATTTAAATAAAATTATTCATAAGTGAGCATATTCTAAAGGCCGATTTATACTTCTGCGTCAAACGCACGTGTATGCTACAGCGCAGCCTACGCATGGATGCATAGCCCCTCACCGTGGCCGTCGGCGACGTTGACACGCACCTCTCAAAAAAAAGTAATGCGCAGGCATAGCGCAAGCTCTGTGATTGGTCGGCTTGTTAGCGCTGACGAGTGTGGGCAGAGGTGAGAGCCGCGCGCCCGATGCTGCGAGTGTTTACAAGTGTGGAGTCCCGTGAAGGAGCTCCGGATGGAGACTGTTGTTTTGTGTTTACCTTATGATTAAAGTTGTTGCACGTCTGCCGGTCCTACCTCAAAATGAGCGAATTTGAGCCACTTGTACATTAAGGAAGTGTTTAGAAAAAACAAAACCCCAGCAAAGAAACTCAAAACAGAGAAACATAAACACATACTGACAGCTAGCATTTCGGAAGTGTTATTGCAGAAAAACAGAAACCGTGCGCACAAGTATAAATGCACTGCTACGCGCGAGGCTTGCGCCGTGGGTTACGCAGATCACTTGACGCAGAAGTATAAACCAGGCTTAAGTGCACATGGTTTACATATTCAGAAGTACAAAACCTTTTTGTAAATGACATCATATACTGACCCTGGACCACAAAACAAAAACTGGACACAGGTAAATTTTTAGCAATAGCCAAAAATACATAGTATGGGTTAAAAAAATGTATTTATGCCAAAAATCATTGGAAGTGAAGTTCATTTTCCATACGAATATTTGGTAACACTAAATTAAGTTTAAGTAACAATTCACACCACTTACTACAGGTGTATTACCTGGCTATTATTAATATATTAACTGTTTATTGGCACTTACAAACTATGATCTTATCCCAGCAGACACTCAATTTCATAAGACGATAAGATTAGGTTAGATTTAGGTCACCAGAGTTTAAGGACAATTTTATTTTGACATCCAAAAGTGATGAGAAATGACGTTGAAATTTGGTTGATTTTAAGTTGTGTTGGAAAGTGACCAAAATTAAACAGAGCCAACATCTTCAACCAACGTCATATTGACGTCAAATTCTGACATTTTATTGTCATATATGGTAACCAAAATACAACATCTGATAGATGTCATGGTGGGAACGTACACATAACGTCAAGCTGTAACATCATTATACGTTGATATTTGGTTGATTTTAGGTTGTGTTGGAAAGTGAGCAAAATCCAATGTTGAGCCAACATCTTAAACCAACGTCATATTGACGTCAAACACTGACATTTATTCATCAGGTATGGCAACCAAAATCCAATGTCTGATAGACGTCATAGTGGTAACATCCACACAACGTCAAGCTGTAACATCATTAGATGTTGACATTTTGTTGATTTTAGGTTGCGTTGGAAAGTGACCAAAATGCAACATCTGTCTGACATCGACGCTGGGTTCTGACGTCAACCCGATTTTTGCTTCCAAACAATAAGCAACAACCCACGATGCTGGGGTGCATCCATCTGATGTCATGTTGACGCCCTGTGTCTGCTGGGATTCTTAATTCCTAATTCCACCCCAATCCTAAACCCTACTAACTGTAAATAAGCAGCTAATTAATCATTTATTAAACTAATAGTCTTAGTTAATGGTTTGTTAATAGCATGAATTGTACATTAAAATAAAGTGTCACTGAATATTTTGTAGATTTTCAGTCATAGAAATATGTCAAAACTCAATTTCTGATTAGTACTTTGCATTACTAGAAAATTCCTTTGGACAAAAGCGAATTTATCAGTAGATTTGATTGTTTTTAAAACCTCAGATTCAGATCCCATTGTTATAATACACTAAATTTGGCATTAATGGAGAGGTAGAGAAAGATTATTTATTCCTCTTTCAGACGATGCACAAATTGACATAATTTGTTGATTGATTATAAATAATTGACACTTAAGACTGATTTTGTGGTTCAGGGTCACACATTGCAAGCATCCACAGGCCTTATAACAAATCCCGCACACTGCAGAATAGCAAACACTTATGTCTCAAAAATTATAGAAAAAAATCATCACACTGTTCATTTCTCTCTGTGTGCCAAACCACAGGAAGTGATTAAACTGAATGCTGACTTTATATTCAACATCCACTCTCCCTATTAAGTCCTAAACAAAGCAAGCTGAGAGCTACAGATCCCATGCTCAGTTTCAGTTGACACAATAGCAAAACATTCATGTGGTCCCAGTGGAAATTAAGTTGATTAAATATGAAGAAACCATTATGAACCAATGTTCAATAACTGTTTTATGACATTTTATTTACTATTTTCAGCTTATGAAATATATTAGTGCTAAATATGACATTATTGACTTCCATAGTAGACATGGGCCGGTATAAGATTCTGACGGTATTATAACCTTGGATAAAAATATCACGGTATTGTGATTACTGCTCTAAAATATGTTATTTTTAAATGTCTGGGTAAAAAAACTAAAACTTTTTTCCCCTTTGAAAACAATATAGTTTATTTTTTTGAAAGGTTTATAATATTTTGGAGCAGTAAACATAAATAATTAAAATGAGTCATTGACTTCTGCTGTTTTCATTAGTAAAAAAAAACTGATTTCTTTACAATTTAAAACAGCATATTTGGATATCTTTCCTGCTGGAAATACTATTGTCCTAAAAAAAAAAAAAAGTAACTAAAAAAAATCTTACACATACTTTAGGAACAATATTACAGTAAATTTTGGTGGTTTTAAAACCTTGACTTTTCCAAACCACGGTATACCTTGAAAACGATCATGGTCCCATGCCTAGTCCATAGTAGGAAAAAAAAACAAATACTATGGAAGTCAATGGTTACAGGTTTTCAGCATTTTTTGGTTGCAACAGGTTTGCGACAAGTGGTGATAGTTGAGTAAATGACGGCAGAATCTTCAGTTTTGAGTGAATCATCCTTTTAATTCAGTACAGATACATGTAAAATGCTCAGACATGTTCTCAGATTTCACTCTAATCTAACAAGCCTGATATTTAGTATCAAAAGAGTGATCTGGGGAAAAAACATTGTGCCATACAGTACTTTGTGTGCAAACGTCATAGGTCACCATTACATTTCTGCTTAATTGTTGCATTTGCAGTGGCGTTGGCAATATTCATGTCCAAATGAGATCATGAAAGCTGAAAAGCACAAACAGGTTTTAATGCATTGTGCCATTCCGACTGGAAAGCACTTGATTGTGAATGTTTTATTAGTTTTTATGATAAAGACCGCAAGCATGCTGCTAATGCAGTGAAATCATATTTGTTGGATGATTCATATTTGGTTAATGATAAATTAATGCCAAGTGAGCATACACTAAATACTGATGATGTGTGTGTGACATATCAGGACACTAATTTGAGTAATATCATGGGTATTATAAGGAGAAAGTGACTTATAAGGACATTGACCACGTCCAAGTTTTTTTTAAAAAGGCTTATAAATCATACAGAATAATCTTTTTTTTTTTGAGAAAGTAAAATTGCACAAAGTTTAGGGGTAGAGTGATAAAAAGTACAGTTTGTAAAGTATAAAAACAATGGACACCTATAATATGTCCCCTCAATTCACAAACACAATTATGGGTTCATGTGCATGTCTGTGCACACTAGAGATGCAACGATTATATTTTAGTTGTATGATTATAGTCTGAGGAATAATCATGGCTTCTCATTATCAGGATTATTAAGCATTCATTTATTTGAAAACACTGCTAGTTTAGAAAATCACATGAAAACTTCTTACATTTTAAAGTGTTATTTATTGCAATGTGTGCGTCTCTAATATGTGTGCCTTTATTGTAAATAAACTTATGTGCAAAAGGAGGAATATATGAACAGCCCTTAGTTGATAGCCTCAGCCATAGTTAATCTAGTGTGCATGGGTATTAGCTTTGGTAGGGGCGCCGCCAGTGGGGGAAAAGTGAGGACATCAGGAGCAGTTTTGTTCAGTGCAGAAACACTATGTTGAAAAGCCTTTGCAATTAACTGTGACGAATTAAAGCGTGGTTAATGTAATGTAATAAATCTGTTAACCGTTGATCCCCTAGTGCACACCTTAAGTTCCTTACATTATGGGGACCAAAAGTCCCCATATAGAAGTACCAGTCAATTTTGACCTTGTGGGGACATTACTTTTTCTTTGGTGACCATGAGAAAAAAGGACTTGTAAACCAGACAGAATGAAGTACTTTGAAAAGGTCATTATTGTTGTTGTTGTGAGGGTCAGTTTAAGAGTAAGAGGTTTGGATAGGGGAATAGAATAAAAAGGCTGTATAGTATAAAAATCATTACGTCTATAGAAAAGTCCCAATAAAGATAGCTGTACAAGTGCGTTTGTGTTTGTACATACAGTATTTGCTGTTTCCCTGCATCTCTGTAGAGCTAAAATCAAATGGATTGTCAATAAAATTGGTAAAATAAATGCATAAAAAGTTGGTGTTGGCCTAATGCTGCATTCACACCAGACGCGGAAGCGTCAAGCACGAGTGATTTACATGTTAAGTAAATGCAAAGAATAGAAATCCTGCGACGCGATTAGTGCGAATGAAGCGGCGCAAGTTAAGCGTTTTGTGCGATTGATGAGCTTAACACGCGTATCGCATGTTTTGCGCAAATCGCTCGAGTTCGAAAATCAGAACTTTAGCGGACATTTGCGCCGCGTTTACCAATCAGTAGTTTGCTCTTGTGGGGGCGTGATTATGACGTAGCACCTGTTGTTGGTGTTCCAGGGGAAAATCCTCCTGCCTACACCAACAACAGTTCATCAAACTAGGCTCGGCTCAGTCAGAAGCACAGCTTAAAGCTTCCATCATCTAGGTTAAGTTTCTGGAGGAGTTGATGAGCTCACAGAGCTGGCTGCACCTCTGAAAGGATCTAGTGGACTCGGACACGGCTCCAAACAAATCATCGCTGTTTTTCAGCCTTCCTAAAGCACATAAACACAGCTATTCTCTCAATAAAATCCATGTTAGCCATTTAGCAACAAAGCTAGAGTCACCGGGCAGACAAGCCCTGCCCATCACGCAAATCCACATCTGTTGTGAAGTGAATTTGACGAATGAATGTAACGAGTAAACTCAAAATGTTCACGTGTATATTTACGTGCGAATAGTGCAATTTATTCAAGCGTTCTGCATCTGGTGTGAACACTGGTTTTGCATAGTACTGTAGATCCTACTTGTAAAAAACATTCAATAATATCCTTAAAAATCAAGAAATCCTAGAATAGATGCTAAATGTTCATGCTTTACTTCAGCGGATGGGAATATTACCTGTACTTAGCGCGACATTATTTTTTCCACTTAAAGAGACAATTCACCCAAAACTGAACTTGTTCCCAACCACTTTCAGCTTTTTTTCATCTTTTAAACACGAAAGATATGCTGAAAAATGCTTATAGAAAAAAGAAGACATAGACTT
>CAIGQZ010013813.1:1605502-1616613 GCA_903798205.1 Danio tinwini
GAAAGATATGCTGAAAAATGCTTATAGAAAAAAGAAGACATAGACTTCCACTGTATCTTTTTGTTTCTACTATGGATGTCGATGCCAACATCCCCCCAACATTCTTCAGAATATCTAGTTTTGTGTTCAAGAGAGGAAAGAAATTCATAAAACTTTAGAACCAACTTGAGCATGAGTAAATGATGAGGAAATTGTAAATTTTGAACAAATTGTCACTTGAAAAGTAATAAATAAACAGACAGATGGAGGATCAATAATTAAAGTCAAATTAAAGTCTGATGGTCTGGTGTGTGGAAGACTTTCATGTCCAAAGCTATGGTCATAAAAGTGAGGATGACAACAGCAAGAAAAACAAGAGAAAACACAAGCAGCACAACATGATTAAAAACAATATAAACGTTACCATCATTGACTCTGCCTACACTGAATGTAGCACGACAAGAACAATAACCAATTTGATCTCTGACAAACTTCTAATGTTACTGACATGGAGAAGAAATGGGTTTGCATTGGTCGCTTTTACTGTGGAGAACTCACTGTACAAAAAGACAGCGCTCAGTGTAAACACGGTGTAAGATTATGCAATAACACAGCACGCCTTCAAAACCCACCTGCCCAGCCTCTAGTAATGAACTGTTCGTTTTAACGGAGAGTTAGTTTGTTTTGTACACACAATGTCCTGACAAAGGACGTGTTTTGAATTTGTATTGAATCCTGTAAACGGTTTTATTTATTTTGCTCAATTTACACACAACACACAGCCTTACAACAAGTCCAGCCTACAGAAGCACTTTCTGTGAGATGTACGATATTGGTGATTGCACTTATTTTGTTATTCTGTGATATCTATTGCGATATGAATAGAGTTTTACTAGTATAGCTCTGTTTAGAAATAGATCATTCGTTTAGATTGACTGGGATTACGCTGTAGGAGAAAGCATTTAAATAAAATGTAACAAACTAAGTGCATGAGGAGTTTAAGTATCTCTGGGTTTTGATCACAGTGAGGGAAGGATGGAACGTGAGATTGACAGGCGGATTGGTGCAGTGGTAACAGTATTGCGGTCGATGTACCGGTCCATTGTGGTAAAGAAGGAGCTGAGCCGAAAGGCAAAGCTTTTGATTTACCGATCAATCTACATTCCTACTCTCACCTATGGTCATGAGCTTTGGGTAATGACCGAAAGGACAAGATCTCGGATACAAGCGGCCGAAATGAGTTTCCTTCGAAGGGTGGCAGGGCGCACTCTTATGGATAGGGTGAGGAGCTCTGTCACTCGAGAGGAGCTCGGAGTAGAGCTGCTGCTCCTCCACATCGAGAGAAGTCAGCTGAGGTGGCTCGGGCATCTGTTTCAGGTGCCTCCTGGACGCCTACCTAGGGAGGTGTTCCAGGCATGTCCCACCGGGAGGAGGCCACCGGAAAGACCCAGGACAAGCTGGAGGGACTATGTCTCGTGGCTGGCCTGGGAACGCCTCGGGATCCCCTGGAGAAGCTGGAGAAAGTGCTTGGGGAGGGGGAAGTATGAGGTTCTCGTCTAAGACTGCTGCCCCCGCGACCCAGCCCCGGAACAGGGGCAGAAAATTAATGAATGAATGAATGAATGCTAAAAATAAGTTTAACAGTGCTGTATTGTTTTTCTGGAGAGTCTTGAAAATTAATATTCAAATGTTAAAACAGTACATAGTCTTCATTGAATGAATAATTAAATGTAACCATTAATCTTTACCAAAGATACAACATTATTTCTTGTGTACTTGTAGCCTTATATCTAAAAAAAAAAGCTGTCCCTACTTTCTGCTTTCTGGTCCAAAGATCTAGAAATTCTTAAATCAAGAAGTATTTTCTAGATCATTGGTTCCTAAACTTTTTTTCACCAAGTACCACCTCAGAAAAAAATGGTCTCTCCAAGTACCACCATAATTTTAGACAGCCGATTAGTACCCGTTGCGATTAGATTTTTCCTCCGATGAAGTTCTGTCAGTTGCAGACACTTTCCTGCAGTGTGACAACAGCTGCGATAGGTAAAGTCTAGATGGGATACACGGCCGACCGGAAGTGCGATATGCACATTAATATAGCGGCATTTTTTTATGATACTGTATAACAATAATTAATATTTTTATAGTACTATGACGGTTAGGTTTAGGGTTGGGGTGGGGGTAGACGTTAATAAAATACAATAAATCAGAAATTTCATGAATAACAAATAATACTCGTTAACTTTCGGCCGCAAACGTATTCGATCTAGCAACAACCGCTGCGATGAGCGTCAATCCAAGAACCAATAGGTGCTCCGAACTTGATGACGCGATTTATGCGACAATTCAAATGACCACAGGGAAATGTCAAAACAAGTTTTTTCTTCCTGGTTTAATTGTTGAGACATGCTGCATGCAAAATTGCCGCTACAGAATGTTTACTTTGCTGTGAGGAATCATTTCAGAACGTGGGATAGTGAAAGTGTTGCGGGTGGATGACGTCAAACACCGGGGGCGTTTTCTTTTGTGTTTGAAGCGAATTCATTGTCATTCAGTCTGATTTTATGACAGCTGAGATCCTACAGTGTGACATGGGAGCCATGTTCATGCAGTCTGACATGCTACAATTGTTCAGGATAATAATAATAATAATAATAATACGAATAATAATAATAAGAAGAAGAAGAAGAATTTGCACAGTGTGAGCCAGCCTTTAGTTGTCCCCAAAAAAAAAACATAATAATTGTGTTGTCTCAACTCATTTTAAATGAATAGTTTAGACAACCAGCAAAAGTTATTTTTTGAGGGTACACTGTAAAAATCCTGGGTTCCACACCCTAAAAGAAATAAAATACTGGTAGTAAAAAGCATCTCTGTTGTTGATCAGCTGTGGTGACGTAATGTGGGATTCAAGTGTTGCTGAGTGAAGCAAACCAGCTGAAGATGCACAAACAACACAAGCAGATAAGGAGTACTACAGATTACAGTGTCATCTTCACATGTACAACTGCTCAATGAAGAAGGAAAAACACTATGTGTAATGCAGTACATAAAAACAGTTTCATTTTTTTTCCTCATATTGTAATATAATGCTTATAGTGAATTCAAGGAAAAACCCTGAGAGATAAAATGTGTCCTGTCACCTGAACCTCCTTCACACAAACACGAACACGACATGGGAGAGTGAAAACAGCACTGTCCGCTGCTCTTTAAGCTGCCATTGTACACAAATTGACCAATTTACCATGAAGTTACGCCCCACTGATAAGGGTTTATGAGAGAAATGCAATTTCAGGTACCATTCAACATATAAGACATTTTACTTTCCCTTCATTTCCTTTCAATAGAGACCGGATTTGGGGCTATTTTAGGAAGCTGTTAGCAAATTGCGTTTTCCTGACTGGATTGATGAACGGTTGAGTCGTCTCAGGGCCTACAGATCACCACTGACCTTTCCTAAAATCACATTTACCATTCATTCTCATGCTGACCGGTGCACAGTGGCCAAAATACCCTTTTATATATGCTCAAAATTCAATTAAGTCTGAAAAGCCAAGCTTACTTGACTCAAAAAACTACTTGTTTAAAATAAGCTGAAACACAATTCTTGAGTTTTTTGGTGGGCAACTTAATTGTTTTATGTTCAATCTACTTATATTTGTTCAAACTATGGTTAACTTAACCGATTTGTGTTGGGATGACATGAAGGAATTGAGTGGAATCCAGAGTTTTACAGTGTTGTAAAGCACTTTTCACAATAATTATAGTGCCAACGCAGCTTCAGAAAAGGTGCATATCATTACGGTACAGTCAAAATCAAATGTTAAGGAGTTATGTAAAGCGTGGGCAGTATACTGTATAAACGCACACTGTTAAAGCGATTTCTAGACTTTGCTTAAAAAAAAAAGAAAAAAAAATAGGTGATTAAACCTGTTGCTTTAAAGTTAAGTAAATGATCTATATCCATAATTATATATAAGTTCATTTTAACTTTTCCCAGCTACAAAGGGTTTATTTACTTTAGGTCTACTTGTCCCTTTTTAGACAACAAATCTACTCACTTTTTTAAAGTAATGTCTTATTATAGTGTTTAATGTGCAGTTGCACAGCATAGTGTCCAAGAAAAGAAGGTAGTAAACATACCAAACTTAAATGAAAGAAAATTACTCCATGAAATTGAGTTATTTCAACTTAATTACAATAAGTTGAACTTAATTACGTTCTCTCAACTTATTTTAAGTCATCTCAGCTTAATTATCTTAATTAAAATAAGTTGAGAGAATGTAATTAAAATAAGTTAATAGAAGTTAATTAAATAAGTTGAAATAACTCAATTTGTTTTTATTACGTTATTTCAGGTTTTTTGAATTTTGTTGTTTCTACTTATATTTTGTAAATAGAACCCCACAATGAAAAAAAAAATTGTCTGCAATTTAAACAAATTAAATTCAGTAATGTTCAACTTAATTTGTTTAATTAAATTCAGCCCAAATAAATAGTTTACAATCACTTAAAAAAAAAGAGTAAATTCTTGGAACCAACTTTGAACCATAATGTTTTTCAGTGGCAAGCTAAATTTAATTTAAACCAATTATGTCAAATTATTTTTATTTTTATTTGGATTTTCATACACTGTGTAATATGCAGGGTTCTGCACAACCTTCATGTTGTCCCAACACAAATCGATTAAGTTAACTTAATCATTTTTACACATATAAGTGGACTGATTATACAAAAAATTAAGTTGTCCCCAAAACAAGAATCGTGTTGATTCAGCTCATTTTAAATAAGCAGTTTAAACAAGCAGCAGTTATTTGAGTGTACCAGAATTTCCTGTTATTTATTGCAGTTCAATCTGCAATTGTTTTAATAATGCCTACTCAGGGAATTAACAAACAATATTTGTTAATAAAGCTGTCAAGACCCAAAGCATGAGTGCTGCTCATCTCAAAACTCTTCAAGCCAAGCGAGGATTAAACTCCAACAAGTATGTTTTGTTCATTTAAAGGTGCTGTATGTTAGTTTGACACATAATGGTTGAACTAGGTATTGCATTTCGTCGGAGTGCAGTAAGTGCACTATTCTGTGCTCCTGAATGGCTGCATTTATTTCTGTCATGTTGGGTCTAATGCAAACAGCCCAAAGTCATGTAGTGTTTTGTTAGGACACGGGGTTACAATGTAACCTGCTCACCTAATGTTTTCAAATGTAATGTTTATGTTATTTGCTAATTAATGACCACCTCATGTGGACCTCTGAATTTGCGCCTCATTTCGATGTCTACTACTGTTCTCCAGAGGTCACATTTCAATCATGGACAAATGCTTTGAGAGCCTTCCTGACTGAATGAGTCACACCAATACAACCCAGGATGCTGAAATATAGCTGGCATTGGGCGGGATAAATGACCAAAACAGAGACCGACGGCATGTAATCACATTTCCAAAGCAGAATATGCGACTTCAGCATTGTTTTTCAGATAAACAAGAATGTTCACTTAGCATGTTTCATTAATATCTGCAAACACATGATGGTGTTTTTATGCTTTAGAAGAGTCAAACACTTACATACAGCACCTTTAAAACACCTAAAACTACTTAGATTTTCCCCTCTTAATGTAATCTCACACTAAGCATGAACTACATACAGTATAACCACATACCAGGTAGTTACTGTCGTAGTTTCTGGCTTTCCCATTATTGAATCAAACTCAGTCTGGAGGTTTTGAATATCAGACTTTGTAGGAATATTTCCCAAAAAAAGCAGAGACAGCCTGGAGCAAACCCATCTCTAGTCTCTCCCCAGGACAATCTAAAGTGTCCGTGTTCTGTCCATTCTTTATACAGATTTTCTCTCCCCACCCCTAGGTTTAGTCGTTTCGACCATTTAAGGATGTTTTCTCTGAGAGGTTCATCTTTAGGTGCTCATGTTATTCTGGGCCCTGTCCCCTGCAATGCAAACACCTCTTTTCACACCAGAGTTATCTCTCATAGATGCAATCTCTATTTGACATACATAATATGTCACTCACTCTCTTGAAAGCCTCTCACAGATATAACTTCATATGTGTTTTACATATAAATTCATTCTCTTGCAGCTCCAAACAATAGTGACCTCACACATTCCTCAAGAGGACACCCATCCTACACACACACCACCAGTTGTCACCTTTCTTCTCATAATACAACACCAGTTGTCGCTCTTTTTTTTTTCTTAAAATACACATCTACACATTTATCAACACAAGCTCATTCTGAAAACGTAGTCCCGTGGACGTTTCTGGAGGTACATATGGCTTCATTTCGTTTTTTTAAACGAACGCTAAGGGGCGGTATAACGCCGTTCCTTTTCGCGCTCACCAGCTGACCGCTCACCTCCGTGTGGAGGGCTTTCCCGCTGAAAACAGTTTGTCCTGTTAGCTTATCATGTTACGTCGGCGGACTTGAGACGCAGAAAGGAGTTGACCATGACGATGACGAGTTTCGAGTCTGGGGAAGAGCGGTTCCAGAAATCAGGTAAAACAATAACAGAATTCAAAAAATAAAATGAACAAGTAAATAACAGGGTGAGAATGCGGTACAATCTGAAAACATGGTAAAAATCAGACAAAGGTTTTTCTTATTATGGACGACTTTTGTAAACCGTTGGTTAGGTTTCGGGAAGTGGGTGGGCGGGTCAATCGATAAAATTGGTTGGGTTTCGGGGAGGAGGTGGGTGGGTCAGTGAGTCGATTGGCCGGCTGGGCAATTCAGTCAGACAGACAATCAGTCGACAGCGGCCTCTGGTGGGTTTATGCGAAAACAGCATGCGCGAACGGCACTCACGAGAGAAATTTGAGATTTGAAAAAGCGCACACAGCGGCCTCTCGCAGATTCGCGTAAACAAAAACTGCAAAAATACGTACCTCCCGGAAGGTATTTTGCGGTCTCCAGAAACGTCCACAGGACTACGTTTTCAGAATGAGCCAGGGTTGACATTTATATATGGTTACACAGGTTGACATGTTCACTGCACACTTTTAAAGAATAAAAAGATCTTCATTACACCAACGCAATCCCTTCATGTTGTCCCAACACAAAACAATTAAAGTTAATGTTTTACCAATTTAAGTAGATTTAACAAATTGAGCAAAGAAATGATTGTGTTGTTTCCGCTCATTTTAAACAAGTAGTGTGAACAAGCAGCACAATCTTTTTTTCTTGCTTGTCTGAGGTTTTGGTATTGTGCATAATATTGAATACATTTGTTTTTGACTTCACTAATCAAAAGCAAAAGATTAAAGCGACGTGGCTGTTCATTGAAAGCATTCTGAGAAAAATCTCTTATAACAAAATGACAAATATCAGGCAGTCAATAAGCATGGCACTTCCTGGAAACTGATTTTCCCTGTTAGGAAATCAACACATTTGTCCTCCACTTGTTGGCCAGTGCATTAATCTCTATATATGAGAGACTACATAATGGACTGCTGTACATTCAGAGTTAAGAGTTTGAGAGGGAACAAAAGCATTAGAGATGGAAAAAAAAAGACAGAAATTGACTGGTCACAAGAGGCGGGTGCACATTATATGAAGAGGCAGCGATGCTTTTAATGCTGGAGGATTTCACATGGAAAGCAAAAATAAAAGATCTGTTTTCATCTCAACAGGAACTGGCAGATATTATGCCACTGTTATATATACAAATACAAATAAATGTATTTGAGCAAGCAAATGTGCTAACATCCAACAGCGAGGCAACCGTGTTTACCTTAATTGCCATTTACATTGTGATGGAGCCTATATAAAATGTAATGTAAGCAGAAACGTGTTTAATGTAAACACTCTAAACATGTAATGCTGTTTGTGTGTTTATCTCAGTTTGTTTTGCTTGGAATAAAAGCGATGGGTTATTTGTGATATCATTTGACTCCAGACAATTGTTAGTATAAAACTATAATAAATGTGCGTTTATTTTAATAAATGTGCTTTTAAATTATGTTATTTTAATTTAATTAAATGCATTTATTAAAACTACATTTAAATTAAATGTCTTCAATTTAGCACGGCAAGCTGTATGTAAATTAAATTAAATTAATTAAATGTCAGTTTCCCCAGTGATGGGTTGCGGCTGAAAGGGCATTCGCTGTGTAAAACATGCTGGACAAGTTGGCGGTTCATTCCACTGTGGCAACCCCTGATTAACAAAAGGACTAAGCCGAAAAGAAAATGAAGGAATGAACGAATTGATTAAATGTCAAGTGATAACTGTACATTAAATTGATACTGTAATTTTGATTTAATTAATTACATTTAAAGTCTTATTTAGCATGGCAAGCTGTTCATGCATTAAATTAAATGACATCAAATTAAATCAAATATGTCAAGTCATGGCTGTAAAATGCATGAGATATTACAAAGTCAAACTGTAGTAAATGTGCGTTTATTTTAATAAATGTGCATTAAAGTTATGCTAATTTTGATTAAATTAAATGCATTTAAAGAACTTAAATTAGATGTTTTCAATTTAGCATGGTAAAGTGAATTAAATTAAATTAAATTAAGTCATGGCTGTAAACTGCATGAGAAATTCTACAACAAAGTCAATTTGTAATGTGTGTTTATTTTTCTAGTGCTTTAAAATGATACAAAATTTGATTAAATGCATTTAAGGAACAAATTAAATGTCTCCAATTTAGCATGGCAAGCTGTACATAAATTAAATATTAATTAACTATTAATTAAATTAAATCAAATATGGTTGTATTGAGAACTGCATGAGAAAGTGTACAACAAAGTCAAACTGTAAATTTAGCATGGCAAACTGTACATAAATTAAATGATCAAGTCATGGCTGTAAACTCCATGAGAAATGTCTGTTTATATTAATAAATGTGTGGTTATATTAATAACTGTGCATTAAAATGATACTGTAATTTGATTAAATTAAATGCATTTAATGAACATTTACTTTAAATGTCTTTTATTTAGCATGGCAAGCTGTTTGTGCATTAAATTACATTTAATTAAATTAAATTAATTATGTCAAGTCATGGCTGTAAACTGCATGAGAAATTACACAATAAAGTCCAACTATCATTTCAATGCACGTTTATTAAAATAAAACACACTACAGTTTGATGCAGTTTACAGCCATGACTTGACATTTAATTAAAATTTTTAATTAATTTAACTCACATACAGCTTATCATGCTGAATTGAAGACATTACATTAAAATGTTCAATAAATGCATTCAATTTACAAAATTACAGTATCATTTGAATGCACATTTTCATTCATTCCTTCATTTTGGCTTAGTCCTTTTATTAATCTGGGGTCGCCACAGCGGAATGAACCGCCAACTAATCCAGCATATCCACTTCCAGCCGCAACTCATCACTAAGAAGCACCCACACTCATTCACACACACACACTCATACAATGCAGTCAATTTTAACATACCCAATTCACCTGTACCACATGTCTTTGGACTGTGGGGGAAACCGAAGGAATCGCGAACACAGGGAGAACATGCAAACTCCACATAGAAATGCCAACTGACCCAGCTGAGGGTCGAACCAGCGACCTTCTTGCTGTGAGGCGAACGTGCTACCCACTGCGCCACCGGGTCGCCTTCATTACATTAATTTTGATTCAATTTAATGAACATTTAAATGAAATGACTTCAATTCAGCATGCTGTATGTAAACTGTAAATGAAATGAAATTGTCAAGTCATTGTTGTAGACTTTCTCATGGAGTTTACAGCCAAGTCAAACTGTAATAAATGTGTGTTTATTTTAATAAATGTGTGTTTATTTTAATAAATGTGCATTAAAATGATACTGTAATTTTGATTACATTTAATGAACATTTACATGAAATGTCTTATATTTAGCATGGCAAGCTGTGAAATAAATTTAATTACATTAAATATGTCAAGTCATGTCTGTAAACTGCATGAGAAATTACACAACAAACTCCAACTGTAATAAATGAGTGTTTATTTTAATACATGTGCATTAAAAATACACAAATTTTGATTAAACTAAATGCATTTAAGGAACTTAAATGTCTTCAATTTAGCATGGCAAACTGTATATAAATGAAATGAAATTAAATCAAATATGTCAAGTAATGGCTGTAAACTGCATGAGAAATTACACAACAGTCAAAGTGTAATGAATGAGTGTTTATTTTAATAAATGTGCATTAAAATGACACTGTAATTTTGATTAAATTAAATGTATTTAATGAACATTTCCATTAAATGTCTTATATGTAGCATGCCAAGCTGTTTGCACAAAAAATTAAATCTAATTAAATGAAATGCATGAGAAATTTCAATGCACATTAAAATAAACACACATTTACTACAGTTTGACTTTGTTGTATAATTACTCATGCAGTTTACAGCCATGACTTGACATATTTAATTTAATTTTTAATCTAATTTAATTAGCAATTTACACACATCATGTTGAATTGATGACATTACATTTAAATATGTTCATTAAATGCACTCACTTTGAATCTAAATTACAGTGTCATTTGAATGCACATTCATTACATTAATTTTGATTCAATTTAATGCATTTAATGAACATTTAAATGAAACGTCTTCAATTCAGCATGCTGTATGTTAATTGTAAATTAAATTAAATAGGTCAAGTCATCCAATAAGCTGCATGAGTGATTGTGCAATAAATAAAATAAGATGAATAGATCAATAAATATCCCAGGACAGCTCACATATATCTGACTGGGACATCTAGCATATGCAAATCATCTGTACATAGAGTATATACACTTTAGTCTTGTCTATTGTTTTGTATTTGAAAATAAACACACAGCAACAAAAAATGTGATTTCTCAGGAGAAAGATTATGATTTCCTTAATGATGTTTAGCAGATGGTTGCCAAGCAACACTGATGCAGCAGCGCACAGTAATACTTATGTTATAAGGTCACAAGGGTATGTTTTATAGAGTATTTTATAGAGTCTTTGAACACACCTCAACCAATCATCATCAAGGACCGGAACTGTGCATTTCAATGACTGGTATTATTATAGGGTGCAGTGAAACTTAACTACTTTATTCTAGATCCTTAAAATGGTCCTTGGAAAGTTTGGAGAAAAAAACGGAAAAAAAA